>OY829913.1:86595273-86603120 GCA_963691935.1 Nephrotoma guestfalica
ATAACTAAACCGACCAAACATCACAGTGTCTAAAGCTTTGGTCTTTGGATCACGAAGTACCGGTTACGAATAACGATAGCGGCAGGAAGCAAAAGGGAATTTTCATGTATTATGACCTATGATGAAATGGAACAGTATAGGCTAGCATGGAGCTATGCAATGTGCAGATGGTGATAGAATCGAAGGGTGCGTAAGGGAAGGACGTGAAAAGCGAACAGATTCTGTGTTCTTTCGTTCCTTCCTCCATTCTCTGATTTTTTTGGCGATTCATGGTTGATGAAAAAAAATCGGAACGATTTTGCTTCCATCTATAGGTAAAAAATCTAACTAATTGACGTTTTTCTTAATGATTCAAATTTTTTCTTAAAGCGATTGTGTTTGGTGATTATATTGTGCTTCCTGTGTATTATTAAATTTCCAAAACTATTAATTGTGATTATTTAATTGTGTGATCTGTGTTTGTTGTAGTGTTGTAAACAAACATTAAATTTGTTTTCAATTAATATTAAATATTTGTGGAAGATGGATGATGAAGAATTGGCAATAAAGAAATATTTAGAGAAAGGAGGAGAATTGGGAATTACTCGAATTTAATATCAAAAATGAGATTACACGATGTGGAGGGGGTCAAAAATTTTCACCGCATGACCCCCCAATTGTTTGATGTTCTTTTGCATATCTATATTACATATCGTTGGTCTTTACAAAAATACGAAGGTTTTATTAGTAATCAAATTACTCCAGGCGAAAGGCTATCATTAACCTTGGGGGTAGTAGCAAGAAATATTTAAATCTTATTTGGTAAAAATGCACGAACTTTTTTTATTTATATTGCAGTTATTCGGCTAGCGGCGACAGCATGGTATCCATCGGCCCATATAGTTATCGAATAGGCTAATCAACCACATCAGGCATCATCAGAGAAACGATAGTTGCTATTCGGGAGAAATTAATACCAGTTGTTTTTCCAAATTTCTTCACTGCATCATGGCAAAATATTGCAGCCGAATTTAATTCGACTTGGAATTTTTCGAAATAATTAGGTGCAATTGACGGCAAATATATCGTTGTTCAAGTAAATTAAACTACCTGACAGAGATGTTTTATATATTATTATTGTCATTTTATTTATTAAAAACATGCCCACAGCATAGTGTTGATGGCAGTGTGTGATGCACAATATAAATTTGTATTTGTAGATATTGAAGCATCTGAAAGGAACAATGATAGTGGGGTATTAAAAAGGTGTGAATTTGAAAAACGCATCATAAACAAAGGCGATTCCTTGCAAATTTTAAATGAAGTGGTATTGCCGGGCAACACAATAATGGCACCCTATTGCTTTGTTGGTGCTGATCAACCCCTTGCTAATAAACATTATGCGCCCATATCTCGGTGTTTAATTATCGATTATCCAGGGATAGAAGAGTAGTCGAAAATGCTTTTGGCATTCTGTGCTCAAAATGGCGAATTTTCCGGAAACAAATTATAGCAAGCAGACCTACAACATAAAAAAACATCAACATAATAAAATCAACAGTGTTCTTGCATATTTGGTTAAGAATGAAGTCAAGTGATTCCTACCAGTATTTCGGTAATGATTTTGTGGATCATTACACACAGAATGGCGATTTAGTGTTTGGTGAATGGAGAGGAGGATAAAATATTGATGGGTCTAATAATCCAGCTGGCGATGCGGTTCCCGTTAGAAATGAATTTGCCAGTTATTTTACGAATGATAACGTCTTACCATGGCATAACTCCCAAATGTTCAGTGAATGTTGAAATACATTTTATTTTTATAAATTCGTCTTTTATTTAAAAATTATAAATGTCAACTGTTTTATTTATTTATTCCAGTTGTTTATTTATTATTCTGACATTTTTGATTTAACGACAGAAAACTTTATAGTATTCATGATAGTAATTTTAGCTTCGAGTGAGTATTTATTTGAAACTTCCTTAAACTCTTCACCAGCTGACAAAAAAAAGGATCAATGTTTTGGCATTTGCATTGTGGTTGAGGTGTTCGGTGCGAAATTAGTTGTTTATACCTTTCATGGTGTCCAAAAGATCAAGCAACACTGGATCTGATTGGGTGGTTGTTTTTCGTTTCGCAACGAACGTTTCGTTTTCGAGTATGATCCAAGTCGGTTTCGTCGAGGCTCATTCTCGTAGCGTCGAACAGTTCTTGGAAAGAACTCTTACTGGAATTACTGACTGTTTCGAAGTTTGACACCGTCGGGCTATAAGTAATAAATACCGTGTCAAACACCTATAAATATATACGTGTAAAGATTTCTTACCTGTTATCTAGAAAATAATTTCGGGAAAAATCAATCTTCGTAATAAAAAACGATGTTTTTTGTAATCACTTTGGGAGTGTTTCCATGGCGTCCTTCCTGGATTGCTGAATTAAATCGGTTCTTTAGGTTTCGCCATTTCGCCTAAACCTCCTTACCTAAACAAAATTATATCAGAATTTGGCTCATTATATCCCGGATACTTGATTCTAAATATATTACACTAAAAAATATAATATACTAGATGCTAAATACATACTTGTTAAATCCAATTGTAGGGCCAAATTGTCCCACACCACTTCCTTAGCAGCATTATTAATATAAAGCTTGTGGCTCAGATCGTACAAAATCAGTTGTGCCTTCATCTACTCAATTAAACGTCTATCAAAATCAAATTCTATAATAAAAGTGAATTGGTTATTAATTAAAAAATCAAGTTGTGCAATTAATTAATGTGACAAAATCTGTGCAAACTAAACTAATAAACTAAACTATATTCATCCTCAATAAAACGTTCACATATTATTCACCAACCAACTTTGAAATAAATTTTACACATAAACATAAAATTCCACTTACCCATATTTTACGATATTATATTACAAATTTATAATTATTATATTAGATATCTTAATCTTTCTAATTTAAATTTTTTTAGACTTGAAAATACACATTACTTCGACATTAGATTTTAGAAGATTTCACTTTCGTCTCTTTCATTTAAATATAATGCTATCTCTTTCTCGCCATGTTCGTTCGGCACAAAGTTGAAGTTAAACCAATTTGATGAAAAAAAACATCATTTTTAACCAATGAAATTTTGGTTTAAAAAAATTTCAGAAAGAAGGAATGAATGAATGAACGCAACACTGAATCCGCCTTTAAATTCACAATCATAGGAATTTCATCCATTTAGCGTGAATCAGACTGAGTGACAACGACTATGACAATCGACACCTTACTTATACACAATCAACTTCCCAACCACCCCATTTTTTCGTTCCTTATCTCGCTATGGGCCGCGGATAAATTTGAATTTTTGACGCGGATAAATTTGAATCCGTTTCGAACGGATGAGTTTATTGATTTAAAAAAAACAGTCTTCTCATCAGATCGGGACGACTGATGTTGTATTATTTACATTGGAATATTGTCTATATGTATAGGACAATACCATGTATTTGTAGTACTAGCGAATTATTGCTAGCCTAACGAAATCGATTCTTTCATATTTTTCATCTATATTTCATTACCACAACTAACTTTGTAGTGTTTTTTACGTAATTAAATATTTTTTTTTACTTTTGTTTTCTATTGCAACGGTTTTTATTGTGATTGTTCCGTACATTGGTCTATCTTCAGTACTCTCGAGGAATTTCATCCATTTAGCGATAATCTGAGGGACAACCACTATGACAATCGACACCTACTTATACACAATCAACTGCCCAACCACTCCATACTTTTTTAACTCTTATTTAAGTCCCTTAAAAACCATTACAATAGAAAACTAAAGTAAAAAAAAAATCGTAAAAACCACGAAAAGTTAGTTGTGAGAATAAAATATAGAT
Organism: Nephrotoma guestfalica; assembly: GCA_963691935.1. Classification (NCBI taxonomy): domain Eukaryota; kingdom Metazoa; phylum Arthropoda; class Insecta; order Diptera; family Tipulidae; genus Nephrotoma; species Nephrotoma guestfalica. Next base: position 86,599,148 of record OY829913.1, read on the forward strand.
AAAAAATATGAAAGAATCGATTTCGTTAGGCTAGCAATAATTCGCTAGTACTACAAATACATGGTATTGTCCTATACATATAGTCAATATTCCAATGTAAATAATACAACATCAGTCGTCGCGACCTGATGAGAAGACTAATTTTTTCAAATCAATAATGTCATCCGTTCGAAACTGATTGTTGGGATCTTACAAATTTTCCATCTATGAGTCAAAAATTAAAAAAAAAATTCTGTCAAAAGAAGACCTTTTATAGCTCGAGTGCTTCAAATTCAACAAAATACTCCACCAGCTTAACAGACACACCAATTTTTAATTATGGTAGTGTGGATTCATAGGTTTTACATGAATCACATCACATGTCGATATTTAGTACCCTTCATGCAGAAGATTCGATTGTTAACGTATTCGTTTAAACGGGATTTCGTATTATAGCTCTTTTAGATTTGCTTGGTTAAACCTCCATCTACTGATTCTTGTCTAAACATCAGACTGGTAATCTGACTAAATTTAATAAACCCTTTAATGATCCTATTTCTGATCGTCAAACGGCAATTCACCTGAACTCACCGTTGTTGGTTGTTGTATTTTCAAATAGATTATATGGAAATGGAATCCTGTTACATTTATTCTAACCCCCTTATTATATATCACGGTATAACTTTAACAAACACTGTTTACATACGGTATCACTTTGGTGTTCGTGCAAAATGATCAACCAATTACCAGTGCTTCACCATGAGGCTTTCATCACCATATAACAAACACCAGATTGATTGATTGATTGATTGATTGATTCTGTAGGACCAAGTTCTGGACAAGTGTCCCGGATAACGCCGAGCCTATTCCTACAGCCTGTTTACACATAACAATAGAAAGGGTAGGAAAGCGATCGTACGGTACAACACAATCCTAATCTACTTCTATTCTACTAGAGGAAGGAAAAAAGGCTTAATAGGTTCAATGGATAACGATGGTATTGGTCTTCAACAATTGCTTCTCTAAATCAGCAACCTGAGAAAAAAATAATATTATTTAGGAAGTTAGAAAATATTAATGAAGAATTAAATTTCAGGAAAATTCCAGATGTACGTGAAATAAATAATTATTTATTTCACGTACATCTGGAATTTTCCTGAAATTTAATTCTTCATTAATATTTTCTAACTTCCTAAATAATATAAACATTTATTAATTTAATCCTCCTGCAATTCCACAACTTACAATAGGATTTCCTGACACCACAGTTATTTAAATTATATTAAAAATTACTCTAAAATTCATTAGTATTTAACCCTTGAATTGGCAGCAATCACGAAATATCTTTAAAAAAATTGCAAACAATTTGTGAAGCATCCCAAAGATAATAGTTCTCGGAAAACTATGAGTGTTATTCAATACCAGATTAGCTACTCGATTGGTAATTTCAAGTAAATTTAGCTTATTACGACAAAATTTCAAATGTTTTATTAATTTTGGTCACCAAAGAATATTCCCAAGTATAATTGGTAGGCCATCTCTCAATAAATGATGGTCAAATTCGTTGTGCAAAGCCGAATTTGACAAAATTTGTGGGATTCGGCTATAATGAATGGAACCAGGCCGTTTCCCAACCGATAACTTTCCAATTTAGTTTGCAGAGCTGAGGTAGGATTCTAATAAAAAGGTCAGCTTATTTTGGGATTTTAATGAGTTTTTTGATGAAGTGTAGAACTTCAATCATTTTGAATGGAACTTGGCCATATAAGAAAAAAAAATTATCAAATCAGGCTAGACAATTTCTTAGCTAATTATGCTCGAATCTGGTATATTGAGCTGAATCGAGATTCCAACATAAATCCCGGATGAAGTTCTGGATTTTTCTACAAAATAAGTAAGTTTGAAAATAACCGGCCAAGGAATCATCCTCCATTCACCATAGCCGAACCAAATTTGGTCTTAACTCGCTAAGAGATGACCCAGTCAAATTCAGCTTCCCCAAAACTAAAATTTGTTAAAATTCAAACTTAGCCCAATTCGTACGCAAACATTAATTTATGCATCTTCCGCAGTATACTGTCTAAAAACAGATTACTGAGACAATTCCGCACATCTCAATCAATCAAAAAATATCAAGGTTTACGTGAGGTGATGGCACGAACGGAAGATAGAACCACGCGGAAGGCTCCTTACATAATTGGAGCATGAGCAAATCGTCGAATAGTATTTAGAACTCAAATCAATCGATATTCGTGTTTGACGTTCCCATGCAATTGTGACCCTGTTTCGAGAAATATTGTAGAGCCAGATAAATTTTTTTATAAAAAATAGTGCCAGCAGTAAGCAATTTAAAACATAGTCAACACTGAAAGGCCGAGGCATATCACATCAAAGATTTACTTGTCGTTACAACCGAAAAACAAACCGAAAAATTAAAAAAAAACATTTTCCCTTTGCCATATGAAGTCTCACCCGTTTAAACCAGTCGGACCAAATTTTTATACGGAATTTTACCTATTTTGCTAAAAATAACCATACAAGAGAGTACGTTTTGATACAAACCACCATATAAGCAATACCAGAGAAAAAAAATTCTTCGTGTAAATTAATAAATTCGTAGAATCGTAATCAGAGGAACTATTTCAGATCCCTTTGAAATGATATCTGGTGTTCCGCACTTTCGCTTGTTCTGTTCAATTTAGCGCTCGAGTGGCTCGACCACAACGGTTTGAGATTATGAGATTACGAAACATAGTTGCAGGTGTAACACATGACAATGATTTATGAAATCAAATAGCCGGGAGATACTTGTGATTTTTTTTCTCTATATGGCTAAAGATAACAAGGAAAACAACGCCAAATAACGACTCCACAGTACAGCATAGAAAATGATTGTCAATGAAAATAAAAAAAATGTGTTTAATTGTTTGGCGATATGCTAATTTATCATAACATTATCTAAGTTTTGTATTCAAGATTAAATAAGCAACTGCTATTTGTTTCGGTATTACAATTAAAAATTAACGTACCAATTTTGAAATGTTTATGTTAATGGCAAAACAAATTCGAATTAAACCATCTTTGGCCGACCAAGGTTCGGTGCCCCAAGTTTATTTGAGGGCTAATTACAATTTATTATGAAAATTTAAACCACTATTTATAAAAATGTATAGTTGTTTAAAAGCAATGGCCCCTTTCGCTTCAAAATTGAAAGCCGGAATTTCAAATTTTCTTATTGAAAATTTAACTTCTTTATAGTTAAGAAAACATCTACGAGTAGTTTAAATCTCTTGACGTATTAAAGACGTATCCACAAAAAATTTTCTATCTACCAAATTGCATTACTAATAACCTATACGCTTGCCAATTTATTTAACCGATATTATTGTTCAATGTGGACGGATGTGAAGTTTTTAATAAAACAACAAAGTTAACAAAAACAAACAAGTTCTAAATGGAAACCTGAAAACAGACGGATTTCTTTTAATTTTAACTATTTTCTTTAACTATAATCAATAATTAAGTTGCATAAACCTATATTGAATAATGGCATAAAAGGTCATCTTTGAAATAAAATTGGTCTCATTTAAATACGGTTTTCTACCAGGAAGCGATCGCGATGGATCTTGATTTCGGAAAAAATCGTAGAAGGCATTGTCTGGTGAGCCTCAGGTTCATTTTTAATTTTATTTTCTCCGCTCAAACGTGATGGTTCCTGATTTCGAGAAAAATAGTGTAAAGCTTTGTATGGTGGGCCCCGGGACCATTTTAAATTTTTCTCTTACCCCAAACGACTTAAAAGAAAATTGCTTGTACGAAGTTTTCTAGTACCTGGAAGCAATTGTGATGGATCCTGATTTCGGGAAAAATTGTATAAGAGCTTCTCTGGTGGGCCTCGGGTCCATTTTTAATTTGTTTTCTCCGCTCAAACAATTTAAATGAAAATTGCTTGAAGGCGGTTTTCTAGTACCAGGAACCGATGGAGATGGATCCA
>OY829913.1:87203320-87418014 GCA_963691935.1 Nephrotoma guestfalica
GGAGTTGTACCAGTATTTGATACAAATTGGGTAACCAGTTGGGTAAATATAAATGTCGCAGAAGCCAAAACTGCAGTAATATATATTTCGATCATTTGACCCAATTCATCTTTCAGCGGTACCGATTGGAAATAGGAAAGTGTATGTTTCCTAAAACGAAAACACTATTCCGAAAAAACATTTCAGCAACCATTGATTACGATTTTTGGAAAATCATGATTCTTTTTGCTAAGAAAAACTGTTTGTGTTTGAATTTATAATTTTTTGCTGTGGTGGACCCTCTAAAGTGTACATCTGTTTTAATGTGTCCCCAAATCTGGAATATTGTAAATAATTTCTTAAATGATTTAAATCAAAAATTGTAGCTTCTCTTTATGAGTCTCTTTACTGTAACAGCGCCAAGCTGTTGCATTAGTCTATTTTCAAAATTTAACCTGACACACGATCAGTTCATGCAAAATGCAATTGATGTTATGTTTACCGACGCACCGTACTAAAATGTACTAAACTTTCAATCAGCGCACTATAGGACTGATTAATTTGACTTCCGATTTACCTCTTTCTCTTATGATTGTGAAATACATACCAAAAATGTACACTGTTAAATTTAAAAATATTCCAATTGGATTTATTTTGTAGTGAAATTGAAACATTTTAGATAGTCTTTAACATTTATACTAGAGAAGCCCTTGAATCCCTAATAGTGTCGCTGTAAAGAACAGATAATTTTCTAACAATTTTAAATAAACACGAGAAAATTGTGATACAATTTACTAAAGTTTTTTTAGTTCTAAAGAAGGTTATTTTAGACACTGTTTCTACTTTTATATCTCCGAATCTAGAGATGTTCACGGGGTCTCACCTATATGGCTGAATAGCTAAGTCAAAACGTTACGTGTGTGGTAAATAAGGTTGAGATATGATGATTTTTAACTTATGCAGCGTATTTTAAGCAATAGTGGTTTTAGATATCAATCTATTTTCAAATTTTACTGTTACCGCACCTTGAGATATTCATAATATTTAAAATGTATTTTAGGATAGCACAAACAAAGTTTTAACAATGAAATAAACATGGTTAATTTATGAAAATATTTACTGTGCCATATACGACTTAGAAGTTTCATGAATTTGAATAAATTTTCAAATTTTATTTCACCGATCCTAGAGATGTTCACGGGGTCTCACCTACATGGTCAGATAGATCAGTCAAACCCCTATGTGGGTAATGAACGGGATTTAATTATGATGATTTTTAGCTAGTCCAGAGACATTTTTACGTTTATGGTTATATCGCCCATACCAGAAATGTTCACGTGATCACTTTCATATATTCGAATATGTGAAAAAATTTTCTATCAATATCGTGCAAATGGGGCACGAATAATGATTTTTATCATGTTTTCCATAATTTACAACTTCTTCGTTTACAATTTTACTCTCGATTGGAAATTTTGGTATTTTCTCCAATAGAAAAGCAGCACAGAGAGCAGAATTAATTAAAACAAATCTGCAAAAACTGACGATACAACAACACAATGCTTATCATCGCATTATGAATGCGATTCCGCTAGAAATTGTCGGTTTGTTTTTCCTCAATGCTCCCGGTGGAGTAAGCAAAACATTTCTGTTATCATTGATTTTGGCGACAATTTTCTTACAAAGTAGCATTGCATTGGCCGCCGCATCTTATAACGTTGCAGCAGATCTTTTGGGTGGAGGTAGAAATGCAATTTACTGCTACACCCACATGCAATACAAGAAAAAATTCAGGTATCGGAAAAGTTTAGCAAACATATGAACTAGTATTGTTGTACAATTATACGTTTATTTGAAATTATGAATGATAAAAAGATAAGCACCAACCACTTGTTGAAATCTAACAAGTTTTACTAAATATTATGTACAGTGGCTTGGTGTTGATTTTTGTTTTTGTGTAGTTTCGTTCGAGATTGAAGATAAAATTAAGTCATTTAGAAAAAAAATTAACGTAAAACCCTCCAAGATTTAAGAGGTAATACAGAGCCGTTCGAAGGTGCACTTATATTGCAGGGTGGTGATTTTCGTTAGACTGAACCAGTTATACTACGTTCCGCACCAGCCGATGAACTAAACGCATGACTCAAATCATCTGTTCTTTGACAAAATGCTTCGAAATATTGATCCGCCACGACTGTGCAATGGCAGTCAAAAAGAATTGCAGTCAAAAATTGATGAATAACGTTATCGAAGCAATAATGTTGGATGGCCAATTCAAAAGAGAACACGTCTTATTACCGCGAATAACAATAATACCGACCGATATGCCATTCGAATTTAATAGATTGCAATTTTCAGTTGCTTCAAGTTTGTGGATTGAATCTACAAAATCCCTGCTTCTCACATGGACAGCTATACGTGGCTTGTTCAAGCGTCGGAATACCCGCCAAATTATTTATGTACGCACCAAATAGCAAAACCAAAAATATTGTTTACCCAAGAGCAATACAATAATATAATTATCATTCAAATATATGTTCATTCAATAAAAAAAAACACAAACCTACAAAATAATTTATTTAATTCAACTGCTATGCAGCCCACGCCGAGTATCAGCTTTATGTTCCATATGTGAAAGTTTCTAAAACCTAAAAAGCCTAAATCCCTAAGATCATATAATATACTAGGCGCTAGTCAGTGAAATAACCACAGCTCTAAACTATCCAAAAGTATAACCGTGACCTTGTGAACATTCATATGATTTTTGTTATTTGATTGTTTTCACAATAAATCGGGTTCGTAGCTTATTTGGGAATGTCAGTGGGTAAAAATCCTATTGGAGAAAATACCAAAATTTCCAATCGAGAGTAAAATTGTAAACGAAGAAGTTGTAAATTATGGAAAACATGATAAAAATCATTATTCATGCCCATTTGCACGATATTGATAGAAAATTTTCTGACCTATTCGCTTATACGAAAGAAATCCCGTGAACATTTCTGAGATGGGCGATATAACCATAAACGTAAAAATGTCTCTGGACTAGTTAAAAATCATCATAATTAGATACCGTTCATTACCCACATAGGGGTTTGACTGATCTATCTGACCATGTGGGTGAGACCCCGTGAACATCTCTAGGATCGGTGAAATAAAATTTGAAAATTTATTCAAATTCATGAAACTTCTAAGTCGTATATGGCACAGTAAATATTTTCATAAATATTAATAAAAAAAAAAAATTTTCATAAATATTAATAAAATTTATTTTCATATTATATTAAAACTTTGTTTGTGATATCCTAAAATACATTTTAAATATTATGAATATCTCAAGGAGCGGTAACAGTAAAATTTGAAAATAGATTGATATCTAAAACCACTATTGTTTAAAATACGCTGCATAAGTTAAAAATCATCATATCTCAACCTTATTTGCCACACACGTAACGTTTTGACTTAGCTATTCAGCCATATAGGTGAGACCCCGTGAACATCTCTAGATTCGGAGATATAAAAGTAGAAACAGTGTCTAAAATAACCTTCTTTAGAATTAAAAAAACTTTAGTAAATTGTATCACAATTTTCTCGTGTTTATTTAAAATTGTTAGAAAATTATCTGTTCTTTACAGCGACACTATTAGGGATTCAAGGGCTTCTCTAGTATAAATGTTAAAGATTATCTAAAAATGTTTCAATTTCACTACAAAATAAATCCAATTGGAATATTTTTAAATTTAACAGTGTACATTTTTCGTATTATTTTTGGTATGTATTTCACAATCATCTTTCTCTTTGCATTGGTGTATGTAAATATTGATTTTATTTGATTGTTACGGATGAGCGTTACGGTCTTTTTTTTAAATCATTAGTAAAGTGACCGCCGCCGTGGAATAGTACTTTAAAGTACATATAAAGGTAATATTTAAAATAATTTAGTTGTGATTTTTGCAAATAACTAAATTCATTAATTTGTAAATGAATTTATTATCGAATGGTATAATTAATCGTGTAGTAACTAGTGGCATAGTGATTAACGCCGAATATTTTGGATATACATCGCCGGTTGCGTATACTAAGACCGTTTAGCAGGTTACGTACTTGGATAATCATATTTTCGAATATACAAAAGCTTTATTCGGAAGGTAAATTTTATTTTTTATTTTATTTTAATTCTATAAATACCAGTATTCATGAAACTTTTTGCGTTCAATGTAATTAAAATTTCGCAATCATACCTATTTACGGTTCATTTATATGATATGTATGCATTGAGTACTAATAGCTTTTCATTTTTCCGTGATTCTACATAAATCGTGAATAAAGAAACATTCGGTTTTCTAAACGCAATTTACGGGATTGCCGCCAAGCTCGATTAGAATATACCGGTAAGCGTTTATTAAAATTATCTACTGGTGCAATTCCACGGCATACTTGCAATGGTACGTTATAAATTATATCTTATACAAGAGCATAGTGCATGTATCTATGCTACAACAGTGTTTTGTGATCGAAAAAAGTTAAAGTTATCTTGCTAAACAACAACAAAATCGCATAAATAAATACAGATATTTATTGATCAATTATTATAATAAAACAACAAGGTTATAATAAATTTTCATTGATATTGTAAGCTTAGTCGTTAGAATAAAAAATATGAATTCCCTTAAATTATGTATCTTAGCTTGGGCCATGGTTCTAAATTCTCCATTTATTATGCATGCGTAAAACTTAGTTATTTATTATATTTATTTATTTATTTAATCATATTATATTTATATATTCACCAATTTATATATGAATCTATATTTAGTCATATTTATTTATTTAATATTCAAACTATATGGATACTATATACAACTTATTTATTAAATTATTTATATACCAAATTATTAATTTACATATTGACTTACCTAATTTATTTGGTTAATAAAACTTATGTTAAGCGTTGATTGACAGAAAATTCCTAAATCTTATTATTCATCTATTGATTTTTAAATAACAATTTTATTTTTCTTGCAATAAGTGATCATGTGTTTTGCCGGGATCCGTATTTTTGTAAAAACTAGTGTTATTATGAGTGATTAAAGAAACAAATATCGGTATAATGATTTAAGTTTAACCAAACGAAGGGTACACCATTTTAATGGCGGTACAAACGGTAGGGTGGGTGTAGAAACAGTGGTCACAAGATCTATGAACACTAAACAGTGCCAATGAATTTTAATTGTGATAAACATTCAGGTGATACATTTTTTTTTGTGAAAAATTTCTCAAATGATATTCATGTCATGAACTTTATACATACCTGCACAATTTAACGGGAAATTTGATGGTACTAGGTGAAATTCAAGCGAGATTGTATTATTTTTTGAAATTTTAATTTTAGAATTCCCTTTATAGTTAATTTTTGATTAGGGTAACATAAAGTATCGGGCTTAACTAAGTCTTTCTTAATAACACTAATGTCTGCCCCTGTATCAACTAAGAAAAACTGTGGTTTAAGTAAAATATCTAAGTTATGGCTTACGAATTTCAAATCGTCATTATGGAAATTAATTGAAAAGCAAAGTAATTTGTTTGTTATGAAATTGTCTTTTGATCGCATTAAATATTTTTTATCTTTACGACTTGTATCGTAAATAAGATTAAATGAATGTAGATTTAAATCCTTTGAACTCGCACCGCTACATTCTTGGGTTCTCGATGAAGTTCGTTTAAGTTTTCCGTTGTTTGTGATTGCGACGTTTATGGTTGCTGAATGTTATCGGATTGCCTGTTTCGTTGATTGGATCTTTCGCGAGATCGGCAAACACTAATATGATGACCAAACTTTTTGCAATAGGCACACGGATACGAAATTTGATTAATTCGAAGGTTAGGATTTGGTTGGTTTGGAGTCTGCGAGAAAGATCGTGTAGCCGTTTGTCTATTGTTATTAAAAGTTGAATTAAAGGTTGGATTATTACGGAATGGAGTAAATTGTGTTTGGTTCGAATTTCGGTTATAACAGTTTAATGCGGTGTACTACCTACTTTGAAACAAATCTGGCATTTAGCGAATTTGGCAGAAGTATTAGAAGATTGAAATTGCCTAGGTATATTTTTATTAGATTGATTTATTTTTTCTTCTTCTATCCCTATAGCAATAGCATCTTTTAAATTTTTGAATCGACATGCTTTAATTAAAATTTTGAGTGGGTCTCTTAAGCCATCTTCGAACGCACGTAAAGCAGTTTTTGAATTTATAATTTTTATATTCTTATCGAGGACTCCTGCGTTTGATGTAGCTGAAACACACGATTTATTTAAATCAGCAAGAATATTTTCTATTCGGATACCGAAATCCTTTACGCTTTCGTCAACACGTTGTCGTGCTTGCACAAGATCAACTTGGATATTTTCTAGGGTTCGATCGTTTGAAAATTTTTGCTTAAGTTCCTTTTGCAAATCTTCCCATGTTTCATACGTGCCAGTTAGTACCGTTTTATTATAAGCACTGTCTATCAACCTAATCTGTACTAATTCTAAAAACATTGAGTGACCTTCATTCGTTTTTACATCTTTAAATTCAAGATTGCAACATTGCAGAAATCTATGGAGCTTTTCGGGAGTTCCATCGAACTCGGGTATTAATTTAATAGCTCTATCAAAATTGAAAGCCATAGCTGGAATACAAGGTTCTACCTGCTTACCAAAATGTTGATCAAATGATTTTCGATCAATTGACAGTGGCCATTTAAGTCCGTAAGAGTGTTGTTGTTGGATTACAAGTTAAAGATAAAAGTTCTTTATTGACCACCGATTTAGATGTTTCACTTTTATTTTCTTCTTTAGGAACAATGTTAATTTTTCTATTTCGTAAACGCATGTAATTAATTGGTTGGCTATTCATTTGTTAAGCAAACAACCCATTTTACCCAACTTATTAATTGACAAAAAAAAATTGCATCCGATTGACAAAGAAAATAATTTAAACACGATAAACAAAATGTTATATAGTATGCAATAATAAAATTTAGAAAATAATCAAAATATTTTATCAATTAACGAAAAATTAAAATTTAAATTAAATTTGAAATTGAAATAAATAAGACTAATTTTAGCTTACATGAATGAAGAAATTGACTTACAATTTACTATAAGGTTGTTTGTTCTAGATGAATTCATGTTTGATTGTTGATCAGCTGGTTAATAACGACAATAAAACATCTCGATTTTATTTTGGAAGTAATATAATCCGGTATGATTTATGATGCTCGATGAGGTAAATTCTACAATTGTTCGAATACTTTTACGATAACGTAAAACGTATTGAGATGTTGAAATGTAGTTGTTGTACGATGATGATTGTTTCTCAATGAATTTAAATCGATTCAATGAACGATCCAAATAATGATGACGTGATATTCGTATATGATGAATGATACACGATCGCAAGTTTTCTGAATTTGATAACTTTATATTAGGATACGTAACAATTATTTTTTATGGTTTTATGAACTATACTCGTACAATTGTTTTTAATAACCACGTTAAATTTTAGTTACGTAATATTAATAATTTATTTTAAATTAAGTTATTAATTAATTATTATTATAATCACTTTAAACACTTTTTGTTTGTTATATTTTATTTGTTACACTTTTTGTTTGTTATATTTTTTCACAATAAAAATCCCAATGACTATAAACTTTTAATTATCGGTTTTATGAAATGTTTAATTATATAGTACTAAATGTTTTCACAAGGTACTCAAAACGTCTTTGAAAAATGTTATTTTTTTTCTAAATGAACATCGTGGTTTTGGCGTCTTTTTGTAAACGGTTCAATTAATGACGAGGTTTACGGATTTTTGTAAATACATATCACCGTTTACTTATTTTAAGATGATTCGACACAAACCACTTTGACTTTCACCGAGTTCATGCTATATGTTATACGAGAATTATATACGTTTTTAATATTATTGATCACCTTTTTTATAGGTACATTTCCACGATTTTTTAAATTTAATAAGTTTTATAAATTTACGAGTAATAATTAATTAAAACAATTATTTTATTAGCCGATTCAAACCACAACGGGTATCTTTTAAAGATGATAGTGGATAATTTGGATACCTTCGGTGTCCTTGTACGCACTATCATCTTTAAAAGATACCCGTTGTGGTTTGAATCGGCTAATAAAATAATTGTTTTAATTAATTATTACTCGTAAATTTATAATCTCTCCGCTGCCACCAAATTTTGTTGTGGTTTATAATTTTATGTTTTAATAAAATAATTATTACAACTTTATGTTAATATTTTTATTGTGTTTTAAGATTTTATAATTTTTATTATTAATTTATTAAAAATAATATTTAATTTTATGTACATATTTTTTAATGTAAACGTTAACTCCACCTTTTTTAGACTCTCTTTGTTAAACGTTTTTAGTATTTATTACACCTCGGTTTATAAATGTATTCTACAACAAGTTACTTAGCTAAATTGGTATTAGGTCTATAATAGATTTATTATACTAAATCAGGGGTTTACAACACTCCAGTTCAGTGGGAAAGAGAATAGCCAGTTATCGAAACCGGTAAGGAAGTGAATCAAGACATTTTTTCTGAAGCGTGTTTAAAGCTTGGTGATTCAGCTGTCAGAATATACAAACTCGCAGAAACTAGTTATACCAAACAGCAGCTTAATAAAATAGTAGAGTTAACTTGCAAAAATGTTCTACAAGTTCCAGTTCCAAATGTTCCAGTATTTTTCGACAACAATCAACTGGATCATAATAAAGATTAAGAAAATCTTCTGCGAAACATTAAAGAAACATTACAGAAGCAGTCGAGAGGAAAGCTATTCATTCAAATAAAATTTATCTTCTCACGCTTGTACCGGAGCATTGGTCATCAGTAAGAATTATGAGCTAGCTCGCGGCAACACAATACATGGTTGAAAAATCAATGAAAATAGCAACGGAAAAGGGACATGGTAGCTTTCCGGACGGAAGGAAAAAAGGAACAGTAATCTCTTTTAAAACAACTACGTTGGTCGAAAGTTTCTATAAAAGTATGGATATTAGTCGGTAGCTTCCTGGAATAAAGGACTATGTTAGTGTTCGTAATTCCAAAGGTGAACGCATTAAACAACAAAAATTGCTCGTTTTGTGTAATTTATCTGAAGCCTATCAAAAATTTGTAGAGGAATACCCATTCGATAAAATCGGATTTTCGCAATTTGCGAAACTGCGACCAAAGGAGTGCATTTTAGCTGGTAGAGCCGGAACACATAATGTATGCGTATGTGTAATTCACCAAAATATTAATTTGTTATGTCCTGCTATATCGGATTTCTTGCCTGGTAATGCTATTATGAAAAATGAAACTGAGTTGCTAAAGACAGTGTGTTGTCAAAATTTAACTTGGGACTGCTGTGAAGGTAAACAATTTGTTTTTTGTAAGTTTTTATTTCGAAATATAACTAAGATTACATTATATTACAGGAAATTGTGAAGGATTCAACAAGCTTGAGGAGACTATTCTTCACACATTAAAATCTGAAATAGAAACTGCAGATGTTGGTGAATTAACTTACATCAACTGGATTTTTAAGGGTAACATCTACACACTAGCGAAGGTTACATCTCCCATCGAGGAGTTTATGGAAACATTATCCAATTCGCCAAAATTTAGCTTGGCAGCACTACGAAAGCACGATTTCATAGACCGGCAACAGTCACACTCAACAAGCAGCGCTATTTCCAATCCTTGCATACTTTAGGTCCTCCGAAGATGAAATAAGTATATTATCTTATGCAGTCACATCAGATGAAGAAACCCACGACGCAGCAGCAATTTATTGTTTTCAAACGCAATTTATTAAATTTCTAAAGGAAACCCCAATGCAAGAAAGCCAAACTGAGCTCAAATATCCGGAACCACAAAAAATATATTACTTTACGGATGGAGCTGTTTCGCAGTTTAAAAATCAAAAAAAAATCTAGCAAATATCAACTACCATAAAGAAAATGTTGATATTGACTGCGAACGGAATTTCTTCGCAACAAGTCATGGTAATGGACCATCAGATGCTATTGGAGGTACGATTAAGAGGGCGCAGCTAGAGTAGCTTCTTTAAGAAGTATTGACGTAAGCCTTTTTAATACACCAAAGGGCTTTCACGAATGGTGTAAAGATAAAAGTAATATAAAATCCATCCTTTTCGAGTACGTAACCAAAACGGAGTATTCCAGCATTAAAAGAAAATTAAACGAAAGATTTTCTACCATTTGTGCAGTTAAGAATACTCGTCAAATACATCAGGCAATACCACACATCAAAAAAAGTTATATTCAAACTAAAAAAATTTCAAATTGTAGTAATAAAGAGTTAAGTTATTAATGAACCAATCATACTGACTGACTTTTGCAACATTTGTGTTAAACTCAAATAATTTGAATTCGTTGTCAGAATAACACTTGATAATATTTGGAATACATTTTTTAGGTTATTGTTTATCTACTGGTACATCAACATCAAATATTTTTTATTTTTCAATATCGACTAATTTGTGTGACTCAATGCGTTATGAAAGTGTTATGAAAAAGTGCAAAAAATTAAACTATTTCAAGTTTAAAGTCATGTTAGGCTCAAAATAAATATTGTATTTCCTTAAAAAAGTTATGGATTTTAAAGAGACATCAATTATCTATCAATGTATATACCAAGAGGCCCAAATTTAGAATTTTTTTTTATTCCAAGAGTTTCGTAATAAAATCGTAGCAAAAAATGCTAAATTTTCATTTTAAAACGTTGTATTGGCTAAACTACTGTAGTACATCTACAAAATATACATCAGTAGAAAGATGGAACCTTCACCTTTTGAATGGTATGTCAAACTATTTTGTGGATTGGTAGCTGCGCCCTCTACAGGTCAAGACATTTTGCTATATTCATTTCACTAAAACTCTGTAACGGACCTCTCGGTGACTTACACGTTTTAACATTCGGTAGCCCTACGTGGATAATGGGGGTTCAATGCCACCGAAAACACGAGATCCACAACTCTTTATACGTGTTTGATACAATAGTAAACTTAATTTTTTTGTTTTTTTTATGATCCTCTCCCTACCTCATCATCAACAAATTTAAAAAAAACTCTACTGCATTATAATATAATTATTCAAGTTTATTCAAAATTGAACACAAGATTTCGATAGTATAAAAAAATAAAAAAAAAATTAAATATCTAAACTATTTTAACGACTAAAACTATGATTTTAACGATAGTTATCCCAAATGGAATCTTTAATAAGTGTGAGCATATACGAGGCTAATCCATTATTACGCAAAAAACATTAAATATGAGCAACACCAATAAGAATATATACAGGAAATACCTAGGTCAAACGGGCCTAGGTGCGGTATAATAACGGGTGATTTTTTAAGAGCTTGAGAACTTTTTTTTAAAAAAAAAACGTATAAAATTTGCAAAATCTCATCGGTTCTTTATTTGAAACGTTAGATTGGTCCATGACATTTACTTTTTGAAGATAATTTCATTTAAATGTTGACCGCGGCTGCGTCTTAGGTGGTCCATTCGGAAAGTCCAATTTTGGGCAACTTTTTCGAGCATTTCGGCCGGAATAGCCCGAATTTCTTCGGAAATGTTGTCTTCCAAAACTGGAATAGTTGCTGGCTTATTTCTGTAGACTTTAGACTTGACGTAGCCCCACAAAAAATAGTCTAAAGGCGTCAAATCGCATGATCTTGGTGCCCAACTTACCGGGCCATTTCTTGAGATGAATTGTTCTCCGAAGTTTTCCCTCAAAATGGCCATAGAATCGCGAGCTGTGTGGCATGTAGCGCCATCTTGTTGAAACCACATGTCAACTAAGTTCAGTTCTTCCATTTTTGGCAACAAAAAGTTTGTTAGCATCGAACGATAGCGATCGCCATTCACCGTAACGTTGCGTCCAACAGCATCTTTGAAAAAATACGGTCCAATGATTCCACCAGCGTACAAACCACACCAAACAGTGCATTTTTCGGGATGCATGGGCAGTTCTTGAACGGCTTCTGGTTGCTCTTCACTCCAAATGCGGCAATTTTGCTTATTTACGTAGCCATTCAACCAGAAATGAGCCTCATCGCTGAACAAAATTTGTCGATAAAAAAGCGGATTTTCTGCCAACTTTTCTAGGGCCCATTCACTGAAAATTCGACGTTGTGGCAGATCGTTCGGCTTCAGTTCTTGCAGGAGCTGTATTTTATACGGTTTTACACCAAGATCTTTGCGTAAAATCTTCCATGTCGTCGAATAACACAAACCCAATTGCTGCGAACGGCGACGAATCGACATTTCACGGTCTTCAGCAACACTCTCAGAAACAGACGCAATATTCTCTTCTGTACGCACTGTACGCATTCGTGTGGTTGGTTTAATGTCCAATAAAGTAAACTGAGTGCGAAACTTGGTCACAATCGCATTAATTGTTTGCTCACTTGGTCGATTATGTAGACCATAAATCGGACGTAAATCGCGAAACACTTTTCGAACCGAACACTGATTTTTGTAATATAATTCAATTATTTGCAAGCGTTGCTCGTTAGTAAGTCTATTCATTATGAAATGTCAAAGCATACTGAGCATCTTTCTCTTTGACACCTTGTCTGAAATCCCGCGTGATCTGTCAAATACTAATGCATGAAAATCCTAACCACAAAAAAATCACCCTTTATATATAAAAAAAACTCACCAGATATTCCAATTCCTCCTGAGGGTACCCTTAGGTGATTGAGAGGTGGCTAAAAATAAAAATTAGTAGTTACACTTCCTATGTATCTTCCTTTTTGATGTTCTCCCTCTTGAGATTTTCTAGATTCAATCAACCTTAGACTGTTTAAAACTCGGTATTCATAATAAGAATACGTCACAAATATTAAGTCACCCGGATATTTCTCTTGATATATTTGGATTTTACAGTAATTATCCGGATGTTCACTATATTCACTACACTCAACCACTATGATGGTACGTTGTATCCAAACAAAATGAATAAATACGGTTGGCCTTGTGGATTCATTAAAATCCGTGACAACGCCCGGAATGATGTTATTTTTGTACGGTTGGCCAACCACTGTGATGATTTGTCACACCTGTAGTACCGTTCGTTGAAAGTATAATTTTCCCTTTTTCTTCAAATTCAAAAAAAAATATTTTCCTAAAATTTGAGGCCCTACAACAATAATAGGGATATAGTCTTAGTATATTCTCTATATCTATGTATGTACATATATCAGTCATCGGTTTCTCATCCGCTATGTGGAGTATCCTTGCGTGAGCATTGAATGCTCGAACGAGATAGTGTGCTAAGTGCTAGGTTAGCTTAGGTGCTAAGTGAGTTATATGCACCGCAACACCACTAAATTATTCGGCCTTAACAATATGAAAATTAATTTATTTGGCACTCTTGAAACTACTTTTAAACACACTCGCGGTGGCCTCACAGAATGATAATAACTCATATATTTTTTATAATTTTTCTATTTTACCGATCATCATAGGAATATTTATATATATGTAGTATATAAACTTATATAGAAAATTGTATATTCACTACATAAATGGTCTAGGTATTTACAACCTTTATATACAGATAAAGTCTATGTACATTTTCGTTAAATTGTATGTAGCGATCATTTCAATTAAATATCATCGTATTATTTACCTATACTAATTCTTACCCCTTTTCTATTCGATCTTTAGACATGCAGATCAATACATGGACCGATATTCTATTTTGCTCGTCTATATAAAAATATTTTCCTACTACATAGCCATATACATAGAATCTAGCCAACCACCAAAACAACATAATATTAAATAATTCAGGTGTTCGAACGGTGCTATAACTCAAATCATAACTCGAATTTTCGTTTGGACATTTGAAGAATCAATTTCACCTATTTTGCCAGTCAACCGTAACAACTCTTAAAATGACGGTACTTTCATGAAATTATTTATTGAATAATTTAACACTATCTACGGTGTTTCTCAAGTGATATCACTTTTAACGATACCTTTAGTAGAACCGAAAATATACCAGTTTAATGTAACCTCCAAACAAAAATTTATTAAAAGTGGGAAAAACTGCCCAATTTCCTAACCGTATAACGGGACAACTAAAGGTCACGAAACTTAACAAAAAAATTGCGTGTCTGTTTTTTTTTGTTCGAGCAACACGATAAAACTAAAAAAATTGAAATCGGTGCTTAGAAAACTGAACCGATCGTGGAATATAATGGATTGACCCATATACATTTGGCCATCATAATTCTAACAATTTGATTTAATGTTTTCCGCGTTGATGAACGATTTTCGCTAAGCTTTGAATGAAATGAAATATGAATGTTTATTAGGTAATTAGTAAAACCTATATCATGAAGTGGTGGTCTGTGTAGGTACATATATCCCCCCCCCCCCAATTTAGGTACAAAATCGCATTATAATGGAACCAAAATTTAATTTTAATTAATTTTATTTGTGAGAACTTTTATTGATTAAAATGAATTTATGTGAATTTTAGGATAATATACGAGTATTAATATGCGAATAAATATTATATGTAAATTTAAACGTTCAGTTATAAAAATTAGACAGTACATTAATTATGTATTTTGAATTGGGGGCAATTTAATTGTACGTTATAATTTATTTAAATATTTTACACGTTTTGATGCAGAACGATTAATTAATTACGATTATAAAAATTAGGTGTGTGGTAATTGGTTACTATACTTACTAAAACGCTTAATAATTATGATTCTATAAATTATACATTGAAGGATCTATAGAAACACAGAGTTATGTCGTATTGTCTATAAAGTAAAAGTAATTAATATTCAGGAGGCGTTAAGACAATCCACAAAATAATCTCGACAATGAAGACGATAAAATTGTTTGCATAATTTTGAAGTTTATGTCGTCATGCTTGTTGCACCGAACTTTAGGTAGAGAATCCGGCAAACGAGGTTCGACAAGCAAAATGGTATTAGCAAACTGGTTTGATTTATTTACTTTTATGGAGGCCTTTAATTTTGTTTAAAAAATGGATCAAATTGTACCAGATTGTTTTATGTGCGGCAGCTTTGACGTTGCCATCTGATCCGTGGTATAATTGGACAGTTCGACCGATCAAACAATATGATGTGTGTAATTTGTTACCCTTTATCTTAGCTACATCACCGATTGCAACAAACTCTTGAAATACTCTAAATACTCTAGATGCTATCGCTTCAAAAAATATTGTATCAACTGCTGTACAAACTTTTACCTTGACAACAAACTTTTATCTTGATATTTTAACATTAGTGATATCCTTTGAACAGCTGAGTAGTTGGTCGTCCACTTAACAAATGTCCTGGAATCAACTAATCTAGCTTAAGACTTGAATGCACACGAATTCGTCGCACTTTTAACAGCAGCTTCATATAAACCCTAAGATCTCATTTATTATCTGTTAAAAAGATTTAGATAAAATGTAAGCATTTGCATTGATAAATTAGAACAAATCTGCCAGTTGAGTTTCTGCACCGATAAAATTTGAACCGTTGCCTGAATGTATTTCACTGTAGATTCCTCTGCGTACTTTGACCTCTTTATTTTTGTCCACTTTTACTTTGTACATAGAATGGCGTAATAGATTTTATTTTTGTACTAGGTAAGTCACCCATGAATTGGTTCAACTCTTTGGCGTTAACTTTACTTGTTTTACACAGTTATGAACAGCTTTCCGAATTAAGTTTCTACAGCTAATATTTGTAACGAAACATTGCCTTCAATAAGGTGAACCAGCGTGTAAACAGCATAAATGATATTCGTTTACTATGGATTCTATAATTTCGTGATTGACTGTTAAGATTATTGGGTATCTTACGTATACGATTTCCGCCAAATGTGTTCCTCTTTGTTGGTCTATGGCCAATCTAGGACGGCTGATCTGAAATTTCAAAGACTTTTTAATAGGAAACAAAAATGATTTTAAAAGTAATACGCCACACATTTCTGATCAAAATATGGACAATTGATTTTCAGTAATTACTTTTGTTCTTAGAAGCCTCTGAAATTCATGGAATACTACTTTGTTGGTAATGTCTGTATATATGTATATATATCTTTGTATCATCATTTTTTCAATATTTGTTAAGGAATTTCTAAAACATCACCATTCTGTTGCAAGATGTACACTGTATGTTTTCTGTTCATTGGTTCTGGATACATATTTTAAAACAAACGTAGTCCTGCCAACCCAATTTAGTGAATTAAATAACCGGCTTGCTTCATCGAGGGATTTTCACTAAGTTAGGACAGATTGGTTGTTTACCTGAACGTGAAATTGAAATGAGTCTTAATTTGGATCCAAGCGAATTTCGAGTACCTTAACTGAATTTTAAACTATATGCCGTCTACTGTCGGTAGAAAAAATTTCAATTAATTTTCACAAATTTTGCAGGTCCGGACCTGCGCTGTTTTTCCGTCCGAAAAATACGAAAGAAAAAAAATTCTTGTTCCAAATATTGGACTATTGTACCAATTATGAAAGGTTAAGTCTTAAATAAGATGTAATATGCGATAAAAAATTTTGAATTTACATTAAGAATTTTTATTTTATATGGCGGGACTTTTAATCCATGTGAAATTTCTTATAGTATTAAGTACAGTTAATTTACATTTTAAATCCAAAATTCTGAAATATAAAAATTTAAGATAGATTTTATTTAAATAAATACAAGATAATAATATTATTGGTTTTTTATTTTACAATAACGTATTTAATTTGAAATTTTATGAGGCGATCCGACGAACAAACCGATCGTAAAAGTCTCGCGCAGGTGGCTCGCAAATGATACGCTTATACGGCTCATAAATGTTACGTTTTTATCGTACACATTATGAACAGTTATATAGACACTAACACATAGAAAAGACTTCGCTAAATTGTTTCACTTCTCATGTGACAAAAGTATACTTTACGTACTGCATCCGTACTGTTTTTGCATAACGTTTGCGAATACTTTAGTACAGGAAAGTCTTCGTAATCCGTACGTTAATGTTACGCCTGGCCTGGAGGGACGTATGTTTTTGTTAAGTTTTGTGATCTTCAGTTATCCCATCAGAAAATTAGATGGTTTTTAACTTTTTAGATAATTTTTTTTAGAGAGTACATTGAACTGGCATATTTCCGGTTCTAGTACCGTTATTTTAAGTTTTAGTGAAGTTACGGTAGCGAAAAGTTTTGGCCTGTTTTGGGCGCAACTATCGAATTCGTGTTCGAAAGGTGAAGGCTCTGCTATTGTATATACTTTATATATATACAACACCTAGTTTAGCCGGTACATTATTTTAAATTGGAAAGACGTAATTTTTCAGTAAAGTAAACGTCACAACATACATATCAAAACAAAGACAATGCGCCATTTGTACAATTCAATTTTTAAATTTATTTTTGGTTTTAATAACTTTATTAAAATTGTAAGGATAATTTGTAATTTTGTGCGACGTATTTTCAAAATATCTTATGTACTAAAATGTTGTGTTTATGTGCGAAATACATAATTTATTATGTTTTTAATTGAAAATTATTGATATTCAATCAGAAACACAACAATTTGGATTAATTTATTACTAACACAATTTACATATAAGCTTCTTGCCCTTGTTAAATAAATTCCGTGTTATTATCAGCCATGCTTATTTTGACAACAACAACTAATTCTGACAAATACAACAAATTTACTGTGATTCACATAATATTCAATCAGAAACACAACAATTTGGATTAATTTAGTAATAACACAAATTACATATAAGCATCTTGCCCGTGTGAAGTAAATTCCGTGTTATTATCGGCCACGCTTATTTTGACAACAACCAATATTTTTGACAAATACAACAAATTTACTGTGATTCACACAATAATCATTCAGAAATGCAACAATCGGGATTAATTTAGTAATACCACAAATTACATATAAGCATCTTGCCCTTGTGAAGTAAATTCCGTGTTATTATCGGCCATGCTTATTTTGACAACAACAACAATTTCTGACAAATACAACAAATCTACTGTGATTCACATAATATTCAATCAGAAACACAACAATTTGGATTAATTTAGTAATAACACAAATTACATATAAGCATCTTGCCCTTGTTAAGTAAATTCCGTATTATAACCGGCCATGCTTATTTTGACAACAACAACTATTTTTGACAAATACAACAAATTTATTGTGATTCACATAATATTCAATCAGATATCCAACAATTTAGATTAATTTAGTAATAACACAAATTACATATAAGCATCTTGCCCTTGTGAAGTAAATTCCGTGTTATTATCGGCCATGCTTATTTTGACAACAACAACAATTTCTGACAAATACAACAAATCTACTGTGATTCACATAATATTCAATCAGAAACACAACAATTTGGATTAATTTAGTAATAACACAAATTACATATAAGCTTCTAGCCCTTGTTAAGTAAATTCCGTATTATTACCGGCCATGCTTATTTTGACAACAACAACTATTTTTGACAAATACAACAAATTTAATGTGATCCACAAATAATTCAATCAGAAACATAACAATTTGGATTAATTTAGTAATAACACAAATTACATATAAGCATCTAGCCCTTGTTAAGTAAATTCCGTATTATAACCGGCCATGCTTATTTTGACAACAACAACTATTTTTGACAAATACAACAAATTTAATGTGATCCACAAATAATTCAATCAGAAACATAACAATTTGGATTAATTTAGTAATAACACAAATTACATATAAGCATCTAGCCCTTGTTAAGTAAATTCCGTATTATAACCGGCCATGCTTATTTTGACAACAACAACTATTTTTGACAAATACAACAAATTTATTGTGATTCACATAATATTCAATCAGATATCCAACAATTTAGATTAATTTAGTAATAACACAAATTACATATAAGCATCTTGCCCTTGTGAAGTAAATTCCGTGTTATTATCGGCCATGCTTATTTTGACAACAACAACAATTTCTGACAAATACAACAAATCTACTGTGATTCACATAATATTCAATCAGAAACACAACAATTTGGATTAATTTAGTAATAACACAAATTACATATAAGCTTCTAGCCCTTGTTAAGTAAATTCCGTATTATTACCGGCCATGCTTATTTTGACAACAACAACTATTTTTGACAAATACAACAAATTTAATGTGATCCACAAATAATTCAATCAGAAACATAACAATTTGGATTAATTTAGTAATAACACAAATTACATATAAGCATCTAGCCCTTGTTAAGTAAATTCCGTATTACAACCGGCCATGCTTATTTTGACAACAACAACTATTTTTGACAAATACAACAAATTTATTGTGATTCACATAATATTCAATCAGATATCCAACAATTTAGATTAATTTAGTAATAACACAAATTACATATAAGCATCTTGCCCTTGTGAAGTAAATTCCGTGTTATTATCGGCCATGCTTATTTTGACAACAACAACAATTTCTGACAAATACAACAAATTTACTGTGATTCACATAATATTCAATCAGATATCCAACAATATAGATTAATCTAGTAATAACACAAATTACATATAAGCTTCTAGCCCTTGTTAAGTAAATTCCGTATTATTACCGGCCATGCTTATTTTGACAACAACAACTATTTTTGACAAATACAACAAATTTAATGTGATCCACAAATAATTCAATCAGAAACATAACAATTTGGATTAATTTAGTAATAACACAAATTACATATAAGCATCTAGCCCTTGTTAAGTAAATTCCGTATTATAACCGGCCATGCTTATTTTGACAACAACAACTATTTTTGACAAATACAACAAATTTAATGTGATCCACAAATAATTCAATCAGAAACATAACAATTTGGATTAATTTAGTAATAACACAAATTACATATAAGCATCTAGCCCTTGTTAAGTAAATTCCGTATTATAACCGGCCATGCTTATTTTGACAACAACAACTATTTTTGACAAATACAACAAATTTATTGTGATTCACATAATATTCAATCAGATATCCAACAATTTAGATTAATTTAGTAATAACACAAATTACATATAAGCATCTTGCCCTTGTGAAGTAAATTCCGTGTTATTATCGGCCATGCTTATTTTGACAACAACAACAATTTCTGACAAATACAACAAATCTACTGTGATTCACATAATATTCAATCAGAAACACAACAATTTGGATTAATTTAGTAATAACACAAAATATATATAAGCATCTTGCCCTTGTGAAGTAAATTCCGTGTTATTCCGTGTTTGACAACAACAAATTATTTTGACAAATACAACAAATCTACTGTGATTCACATAATATTCAATCAGATATCCAACAATATAGATTAATCTAGTAATAACACAAATTACATATAAGCATCTTGCCCTTGTGAAGTAAATTCCGTGTTATTATCGGCCATGCTTATTTTGACAACAACAACAATTTCTGACAAATACAACAAATCTACTGTGATTTGGATCTGGAATTTGAATTAATTTAGTAATAACACAAATTACATATAAGCATCTAACACAAATTACATCACAACAACAAACTATTTTGACAAATACAACAAATCTACTGTGATTCACATAATATTCAATCAGATATCCAACAATATAGATTAATCTAGTAATAACACAAATTACATATAAGCATCTTGCCCTTGTGAAGTAAATTCCGTGTTATTATCGACCATGCTTATTTTGACAACAACAACAATTTCTGACAAATACAATAAATTTACTGTGATTCACATAATATTCAATCAGAAACACAACAATTTGGATTAATTTAGTAATAACACAAATTACATATAAGCATCTTGCCCTTGTGAAGCAAATTCCGTGTTATTATCGGCCATGCTTATTTTGACAACAACAACAATTTCTGACAAATACAACAAATCTACTGTGATTCACATAATATTCAATCAGAAACACAACAATTTGGATTAATTTAGTAATAACACAAATTACATATAAGCATCTTGCCCTTGTGAAGTAAATTCCGTGTTATTATCGGCCATGCTTATTTTGACAACAACAACAATTTCTGACAAATACAACAAATCTACTGTGATTCACATAATATTCAATCAGAAACACAACAATTTGGATTAATTTAGTAATAACACAAATTACATATAAGCATCTTGCCCTTGTGAAGTAAATTCCGTGTTATTATCGGCCATGCTTATTTTGACAACAACAACAATTTCTGACAAATACAATAAATTTACTGTGATTCACATAATATTCAATCAGATATCCAACAATATAGATTAATCTAGTAATAACACAAATTACATATAAGCTTCTTGCCCTTGTGAAGTAAATTCCGTGTTATTATCGACCATGCTTATTTTGACAACAACAACAATTTCTGACAAATACAATAAATTTACTGTGATTCACATAATATTCAATCAGAAACACAACAATTTGGATTAATTTAGTAATAACACAAATTACATATAAGCTTCTAGCCCTTGTTAAGTAAATTCCGTATTATTACCGGCCATGCTTATTTTGACAACAACAACTATTTTTGACAAATACAACAAATTTACTGTGATTCACATAATATTCAATCAGATATCCAACAATATAGATTAATCTAGTAATAACACAAATTACATATAAGCATCTTGCCTTTGTGAAGTAAATTCCGTGTTATTATCGGCCGTGCTTATTTTGACAACAACAACAATTTCTGACAAATACAACAAATTTACTGTGATTCACATAATATTCAATCAGAAACACAACAATTTGAATTAATTTAGTAATAACACAAATTACATATAAGCTTCTAGCCCTTGTTAAGTAAATTCCGTATTATAACCGGCCATGCTTATTTTGACAACAACAACTATTTTTGACAAATACAACAAATTAAATGTGATCCACAAATAATTCAATCAGAAACACAACAATTTGGATTAATTTAGTAATAACACAAATTACATATAAGCTTCTTGCTCTTGTTAAGTAAATTCCGTATTATTATCGGCCATGCTTATTTTGACAACAACAACAATTTCTGACAAATACAACAAATCTACTGTGATTCACATAATATTCAATCAGAAACACAACAATTTGGATTAATTTAGTAATAACACAAATTACATATAAGCATCTTGCCTTTGTGAAGTAAATTCCGTGTTATTATCGGCCATGCTTATTTTGACAACAACAAATTATTTTGACAAATACAACAAATCTACTGTGATTCACATAATGTTCAATCAGATATCCAACAATATAGATTAATCTAGTAATAACACAAATTACATATAAGCATCTTGTCTTTGTGAAGTAAATTCCGTGTTATTATCGGCCATGCTTATTTTGACAACAACAACAATTTCTGACAAATACAACAAATTTATTGTGATCCACAAATAATTCAATCAGAAACACAACAATTTGGATTAATTTAGTAATAACACAAATTACATATAATCTTCTTGCTCTTGTTAAGTAAATTCCGTATTATTATCGGCCATGCATATTTTGACAACAACAACTATTTTTGACAAATACAACAAATCTACTGTGATTCACATAATATTCAATCATAAATCAAATTTACTGTGATTCACATAATATTCAATCAGAAACACAACAATTTGGATTAATTTAGTAATAATACAAATTACATATAAGCTTCTAGCCCTTGTTAAGTAAATTCCGTTTTATAACCGGCCATGCTTATTTTGACAACAACAACTATTTTTGACAAATACAACAAATTTAATATGATCCACAAATAATTCAATCAGAAACACAACAATTTGGATTAATTTAGTAATAACACAAATTACATATAAGCATATAGCCCTTGTTAAGTAAATTCCGTATTATAACCGGCCATGCTTATTTTGACAACAACAACTATTTGTGACAAATACAACAAATTTATTGTGATTCACATAATATTCAATCAGATATCCAACACTATAGATTAATTTAGTAATAACACAAATTACATATAAGCATCTTGCCCTTGTGAAGTAAATTCCGTGTTATTATCGGCCATGCTTATTTTGACAACAACAAATTATTTTGACAAATACAACAAATCTACTGTGATTCACATAATATTCAATCAGAAACACAACAATTTGGATTAATTTAGTAATAACACAAATTACATATAAGCATCTTGCCCTTGTGAAGTAAATTCCGTGTTATTATCGGCCATGCTTATTTTGACAACAACAAATTATTTTGACAAATACAACAAATCTACTGTGATTCACATAATGTTCAATCAGATATCCAACAATATAGATTAATATAGTAATAACACAAATTACATATAAGCTTCTACCCCTTGTTAAGTAAATTCCGTATTATAACCGGCCATGCTTATTTTGACAACAACAACTATTTTTGACAAATACAACAAATCTACTGTGATTCACATAATATTCAATCAGATATCCAACAATATAGATTAATCTAGTAATAACACAAATTACATATAAGCATCTTGCCCTTGTGAAGTAAATTCCGTGTTATTATCGGCCATGCTTATTTTGACAACAACAACAATTTCTGACAAATACAACAAATTTACTGTGATTCACATAATATTCAATCAGAAACACAACAATTTAGATTAATTTAGTAATAACACAAATTACATATAAGCTTCTAGCCCTTGTTAAGTAAATTCCGTATTATAACCGGCCATGCTTATTTTGACAACAACAACTATTTTTGACAAATACAACAAATTTACTGTGATTCACATAATATTCAATCAGATATCCAACAATATAGATTAATCTAGTAATAACACAAATTACATATAAGCATCTTGCCCTTGTGAAGTAAATTCCGTGTTATTATCGGCCATGCTTATTTTGACAACAACAACAATTTCTGACAAATACAACAAATCTACTGTGATTCACATAATATTCAATCAGAAACACAACAATTTAGATTAATTTAGTAATAACACAAATTACATATAAGCTTCTAGCCCTTGTTAAGTAAATTCCGTATTATAACCGGCCATGCTTATTTTGACAACAACAACTATTTTTGACAAATACAACAAATTTACTGTGATTCACATAATATTCAATCAGATATCCAACACTATAGATTAATTTAGTAATAACACAAATTACATATAAGCATCTTGCCCTTGTGAAGTAAATTCCGTGTTATTATCGACCATGCTTATTTTGACAACAACAACAATTTCTGACAAATACAACAAATTTACTGTGATTCACATAATATTCAATCAGATATCCAACAATATAGATTAATCTAGTAATAACACAAATTACATATAAGCTTCTACCCCTTGTTAAGTAAATTCCGTATTATAACCGGCCATGCTTATTTTGACAACAACAACTATTTTTGACAAATACAACAAATCTACTGTGATTCACATAATATTCAATCAGATATCCAACAATATAGATTAATCTAGTAATAACACAAATTACATATAAGCATCTTGCCCTTGTGAAGTAAATTCCGTGTTATTATCGGCCATGCTTATTTTGACAACAACAACAATTTCTGACAAATACAACAAATCTACTGTGATTCACATAATATTCAATCAGAAACACAACAATTTAGATTAATTTAGTAATAACACAAATTACATATAAGCTTCTAGCCCTTGTTAAGTAAATTCCGTATTATAACCGGCCATGCTTATTTTGACAACAACAACTATTTTTGACAAATACAACAAATTTACTGTGATTCACATAATATTCAATCAGATATCCAACACTATAGATTAATTTAGTAATACCACAAATTACATATAAGCATCTTGCCCTTGTGAAGTAAATTCCGTGTTATTATCGACCATGCTTATTTTGACAACAACAACAATTTCTGACAAATACAACAAATTTACTGTGATTCACATAATATTCAATCAGATATCCAACAATATAGATTAATCTAGTAATAACACAAATTACATATAAGCTTCTAGCCCTTGTTAAGTAAATTCCGTATTATTACCGGCCATGCTTATTTTGACAACAACAACTATTTTTGACAAATACAACAAATCTACTGTGATTCACATAATATTCAATCAGATATCCAACAATATAGATTAATCTAGTAATAACACAAATTACATATAAGCATCTTGCCCTTGTGAAGTAAATTCCGTGTTATTATCGGCCATGCTTATTTTGACAACAACAACAATTTCTGACAAATACAACAAATCTACTGTGATTCACATAATATTCAATCAGAAACACAACAATTTAGATTAATTTAGTAATAACACAAATTACATATAAGCTTCTAGCCCTTGTTAAGTAAATTCCGTATTATAACCGGCCATGCTTATTTTGACAACAACAACTATTTTTGACAAATACAACAAATTTACTGTGATTCACAAATAATTCAATCAGAAACATAACAATTTGGATTAATTTAGTAATAACACAAATTACATATAAGCATCTTGCCCTTGTTAAGTAAATTCCGTATTATAACCGGCCATGCTTATTTTGACAACAACAACTATTTTTGACAAATACAACAAATTTATTGTGATTCACATAATATTCAATCAGATATCCAACAATTTAGATTAATTTAGTAATAACACAAATTACATATAAGCATCTTGCCCTTGTGAAGTAAATTCCGTGTTATTATCGGCCATGCTTATTTTGACAACAACAACAATTTCTGACAAATACAACAAATCTACTGTGATTCACATAATATTCAATCAGAAACACAACAATTTGGATTAATTTAGTAATAACACAAATTACATATAAGCATCTTGCCCTTGTTAAGTAAATTCCGTATTATAACCGGCCATGCTTATTTTGACAACAACAACTATTTTTGACAAATACAACAAATTTATTGTGATTCACATAATATTCAATCAGATATCCAACAATTTAGATTAATTTAGTAATAACACAAATTACATATAAGCATCTTGCCCTTGTGAAGTAAATTCCGTGTTATTATCGGCCATGCTTATTTTGACAACAACAACAATTTCTGACAAATACAACAAATCTACTGTGATTCACATAATATTCAATCAGATATCCAACAATATAGATTAATCTAGTAATAACACAAATTACATATAAGCTTCTAGCCCTTGTTAAGTAAATTCCGTATTATTACCGGCCATGCTTATTTTGACAACAACAACTATTTTTGACAAATACAACAAATTTAATGTGATCCACAAATAATTCAATCAGAAACATAACAATTTGGATTAATTTAGTAATAACACAAATTACATATAAGCATCTAGCCCTTGTTAAGTAAATTCCGTATTATAACCGGCCATGCTTATTTTGACAACAACAACTATTTTTGACAAATACAACAAATTTATTGTGATTCACATAATATTCAATCAGATATCCAACAATTTAGATTAATTTAGTAATAACACAAATTACATATAAGCATCTTGCCCTTGTGAAGTAAATTCCGTGTTATTATCGGCCATGCTTATTTTGACAACAACAACAATTTCTGACAAATACAACAAATCTACTGTGATTCACATAATATTCAATCAGAAACACAACAATTTGGATTAATTTAGTAATAACACAAATTACATATAAGCATCTTGCCCTTGTTAAGTAAATTCCGTATTATAACCGGCCATGCTTATTTTGACAACAACAACTATTTTTGACAAATACAACAAATTTATTGTGATTCACATAATATTCAATCAGATATCCAACAATTTAGATTAATTTAGTAATAACACAAATTACATATAAGCATCTAGCCCTTGTTAAGTAAATTCCGTATTATAACCGGCCATGCTTATTTTGACAACAACAACTATTTTTGACAAATACAACAAATTTATTGTGATTCACATAATATTCAATCAGATATCCAACAATTTAGATTAATTTAGTAATAACACAAATTACATATAAGCATCTTGCCCTTGTGAAGTAAATTCCGTGTTATTATCGGCCATGCTTATTTTGACAACAACAACAATTTCTGACAAATACAACAAATTTACTGTGATTCACATAATATTCAATCAGATATCCAACAATATAGATTAATCTAGTAATAACACAAATTACATATAAGCTTCTAGCCCTTGTTAAGTAAATTCCGTATTATTACCGGCCATGCTTATTTTGACAACAACAACTATTTTTGACAAATACAACAAATTTAATGTGATCCACAAATAATTCAATCAGAAACATAACAATTTGGATTAATTTAGTAATAACACAAATTACATATAAGCATCTAGCCCTTGTTAAGTAAATTCCGTATTATAACCGGCCATGCTTATTTTGACAACAACAACTATTTTTGACAAATACAACAAATTTAATGTGATCCACAAATAATTCAATCAGAAACATAACAATTTGGATTAATTTAGTAATAACACAAATTACATATAAGCATCTAGCCCTTGTTAAGTAAATTCCGTATTATAACCGGCCATGCTTATTTTGACAACAACAACTATTTTTGACAAATACAACAAATTTATTGTGATTCACATAATATTCAATCAGATATCCAACAATTTAGATTAATTTAGTAATAACACAAATTACATATAAGCATCTTGCCCTTGTGAAGTAAATTCCGTGTTATTATCGGCCATGCTTATTTTGACAACAACAACAATTTCTGACAAATACAACAAATCTACTGTGATTCACATAATATTCAATCAGAAACACAACAATTTGGATTAATTTAGTAATAACACAAAATATATATAAGCATCTTGCCCTTGTGAAGTAAATTCCGTGTTATTCCGTGTTTGACAACAACAAATTATTTTGACAAATACAACAAATCTACTGTGATTCACATAATATTCAATCAGATATCCAACAATATAGATTAATCTAGTAATAACACAAATTACATATAAGCATCTTGCCCTTGTTAAGTAAATTCCGTATTATAACCGGCCATGCTTATTTTGACAACAACAACTATTTTTGACAAATACAATAAATTTAATGTGATCCACAAATAATTCAATCAGAAACACAACAATTTGGATTAATTTAGTAATAACACAAATTACATATAAGCATCTTGCCCTTGTGAAGTAAATTCCGTGTTATTATCGACCATGCTTATTTTGACAACAACAACAATTTCTGACAAATACAATAAATTTACTGTGATTCACATAATATTCAATCAGAAACACAACAATTTGGATTAATTTAGTAATAACACAAATTACATATAAGCTTCTAGCCCTTGTTAAGTAAATTCCGTATTATTACCGGCCATGCTTATTTTGACAACAACAACTATTTTTGACAAATACAACAAATTTACTGTGATTCACATAATATTCAATCAGATATCCAACAATATAGATTAATCTAGTAATAACACAAATTACATATAAGCATCTTGCCCTTGTGAAGTAAATTCCGTGTTATTATCGACCATGCTTATTTTGACAACAACAACAATTTCTGACAAATACAACAAATTTACTGTGATTCACATAATATTCAATCAGACATCCAACAATATAGATTAATTTAGTAATAACACAAATTACATATAAGCATCTTGCCCTTGTGAAGTAAATTCCGTGTTATTATCGACCATGCTTATTTTGACAACAACAACAATTTCTGACAAATACAATAAATTTACTGTGATTCACATAATATTCAATCAGAAACACAACAATTTGGATTAATTTAGTAATAACACAAATTACATATAAGCTTCTAGCCCTTGTTAAGTAAATTCCGTATTATTACCGGCCATGCTTATTTTGACAACAACAACTATTTTTGACAAATACAACAAATTTACTGTGATTCACATAATATTCAATCAGATATCCAACAATATAGATTAATCTAGTAATAACACAAATTACATATAAGCATCTTGCCCTTGTGAAGTAAATTCCGTGTTATTATCGACCATGCTTATTTTGACAACAACAACAATTTCTGACAAATACAATAAATTTACTGTGATTCACATAATATTCAATCAGATATCCAACAATATAGATTAATCTAGTAATAACACAAATTACATATAAGCATCTTGCCCTTGTGAAGTAAATTCCGTGTTATTATCGACCATGCTTATTTTGACAACAACAACAATTTCTGACAAATACAATAAATTTACTGTGATTCACATAATATTCAATCAGATATCCAACAATATAGATTAATATAGTAATAACACAAATTACATATAAGCATCTTGTCCTTGTGAAGTAAATTCCGTGTTATTATCGACCATGCTTATTTTGACAACAACAACAATTTCTGACAAATACAACAAATTTACTGTGATTCACATAATATTCAATCAGACATCCAACAATATAGATTAATTTAGTAATAACACAAATTACATATAAGCATCTTGCCCTTGTGAAGTAAATTCCGTGTTATTATCGACCATGCTTATTTTGACAACAACAACAATTTCTGACAAATACAATAAATTTATTGTGATTCACATAATATTCAATCAGATATCCAACAATATAGATTAATCTAGTAATAACACAAATTACATATAAGCATCTTGCCTTTGTGAAGTAAATTCCGTGTTATTATCGGCCATGCTTATTTTGACAACAACAACAATTTCTAACAAATACAACAAATTTACTGTGATTCACATAATATTCAATCAGAAACACAACAATTTGAATTAATTTAGTAATAACACAAATTACATATAAGCATCTTGCCCTTGTTAAGTAAATTCCGTATTATAACCGGCCATGCTTATTTTGACAACAACAACTATTTTTGACAAATACAACAAATTTACTGTGATTCACATAATATTCAATCAGATATCCAACACTATAGATTAATTTAGTAATAACACAAATTACATATAAGCATCTTGCCCTTGTGAAGTAAATTCCGTGTTATAACCGGCCATGCTTATTTTGACAACAACAACTATTTTTGACAAATACAACAAATTTACTGTGATTCACATAATATTCAATCAGATATCCAACAATATAGATTAATCTAGTAATAACACAAATTACATATAAGCATCTTGCCCTTGTGAAGTAAATTCCGTGTTATTATCGACCATGCTTATTTTGACAACACCAACAATTTCTGACAAATACAATAAATTTACTGTGATTCACATAATATTCAATCAGAAACACAACAATTTGGATTAATTTAGTAATAGCACAAATTACATATAAGCTTCTAGCCCTTGTTAAGTAAATTCCGTATTATTATCGGCCATGCTTATTTTGACAACAACAACTATTTTTGACAAATACAACAAATTTACTGTGATTCACATAATATTCAATCAGATATCCAACACTATAGATTAATTTAGTAATAACACAAATTACATATAAGCATCTTGCCCTTGTGAAGTAAATTCCGTGTTATTATCGACCATGCTTATTTTGACAACAACAACAATTTCTGACAAATACAATAAATTTACTATGATTCACATAATATTCAATCAGAAACACAACAATTTGGATTAATTTAGTAATAACACAAATTACATATAAGCTTCTAGCCCTTGTTAAGTTAATTCCGTATTATTACCGGCCATGCTTATTTTGACAACAACAACTATTTTTGACAAATACAACAAATTTACTGTGATTCACATAATATTCAATCAGATATCCAACAATATAGATTAATCTAGTAATAACACAAATTACATATAAGCATCTTGCCTTTGTGAAGTAAATTCCGTGTTATTATCGGCCATGCTTATTTTGACAACAACAACAATTTCTGACAAATACAACAAATTTACTGTGATTCACATAATATTCAATCAGAAACACAACAATTTGAATTAATTTAGTAATAACACAAATTACATATAAGCATCTTGCCCTTGTTAAGTAAATTCCGTATTATAACCGGCCATGCTTATTTTGACAACAACAACTATTTTTGACAAATACAACACATTTAATGTGATCCACAAATAATTCAATCAGAAACACAACAATTTGGATTAATTTAGTAATAACACAAATTACATATAAGCTTCTTGCTCTTGTTAAGTAAATTCCGTGTTATTATCGACCATGCTTATTTTGACAACAACAACAATTTCTGACAAATACAACAAATTTACTGTGATTCACATAATATTCAATCAGATATCCAACAATATAGATTAATCTAGTAATAACACAAATTACATATAAGCATCTTGCCTTTGTGAAGTAAATTCCGTGTTATTATCGGCCATGCTTATTTTGACAACAACAACAATTTCTAACAAATACAACAAATTTACTGTGATTCACATAATATTCAATCAGAAACACAACAATTTGAATTAATTTAGTAATAACACAAATTACATATAAGCATCTTGCCCTTGTTAAGTAAATTCCGTATTATAACCGGCCATGCTTATTTTGACAACAACAACTATTTTTGACAAATACAACAAATTTACTGTGATTCACATAATATTCAATCAGATATCCAACACTATAGATTAATTTAGTAATAACACAAATTACATATAAGCATCTTGCCCTTGTGAAGTAAATTCCGTGTTATAACCGGCCATGCTTATTTTGACAACAACAACTATTTTTGACAAATACAACAAATTTACTGTGATTCACATAATATTCAATCAGATATCCAACACTATAGATTAATTTAGTAATAACACAAATTACATATAAGCATCTTGCCCTTGTGAAGTAAATTCCGTGTTATTATCGACCATGCTTATTTTGACAACACCAATAATTTCTGACAAATACAATAAATTTACTGTGATTCACATAATATTCAATCAGAAACACAACAATTTGGATTAATTTAGTAATAGCACAAATTACATATAAGCTTCTAGCCCTTGTTAAGTAAATTCCGTATTATTATCGGCCATGCTTATTTTGACAACAACAACTATTTTTGACAAATACAACAAATTTACTGTGATTCACATAATATTCAATCAGATATCCAACAATATAGATTAATCTAGTAATAACACAAATTACATATAAGCATCTTGCCTTTGTGAAGTAAATTCCGTGTTATTATCGGCCATGCTTATTTTGACAACAACAACAATTTCTGACAAATACAACAAATTTACTGTGATTCACATAATATTCAATCAGAAACACAACAATTTGAATTAATTTAGTAATAACACAAATTACATATAAGCATCTTGCCCTTGTTAAGTAAATTCCGTATTATAACCGGACATGCTTATTTTGACAACAACAACTATTTTTGACAAATACAACAAATTTAATGTGATCCACAAATAATTCAATCAGAAACACAACAATTTGGATTAATTTAGTAATAACACAAATTACATATAAGCTTCTTGCTCTTGTTAAGTAAATTCCGTATTATTATCGGCCATGCATATTTTGACAACAACAACTATTTTTGACAAATACAACAAATCTACTGTGATTCACATAATATTCAATCATAAATCAGATTTACTGTGATTCACATAATATTCAATCAGATATCCAACACTATTGATTAATTTAGTAATAACACAAATTACATATAAGCTTCTAGCCCTTGTTAAGTAAATTCCGTATTATAACCGGCCATGCTTATTTTGACAACAACAACTATTTTTGACAAATACAACCAATTTACTGTGATTCACATAATATTCAATCAGATATCCAACAATATAGATTAATCTAGTAATAACACAAATTACATATAAGCATCTTGCCTTTGTGAAGTAAATTCCGTGTTATTATCGGCCATGCTTATTTTGACAACAACAACTATTTTTGACAAATACAACAAATTTACTGTGATTCACATAATATTCAATCAGATATCCAACACTATAGATTAATTTAGTAATAACACAAATTACATATAAGCATCTTGCCCTTGTGAAGTAAATTCCGTGTTATAACCGGCCATGCTTATTTTGACAACAACAACTATTTTTGACAAATACAACAAATTTACTGTGATTCACATAATATTCAATCAGATATCCAACACTATAGATTAATTTAGTAATAACACAAATTACATATAAGCATCTTGCCCTTGTGAAGTAAATTCCGTGTTATTATCGACCATGCTTATTTTGACAACACCAACAATTTCTGACAAATACAACAAATCTACTGTGATTCACATAATATTCAATCAGAAACACAACAATTTGGATTAATTTAGTAATAACACAAATTACATATAAGCTTCTAGCCCTTGTTAAGTAAATTCCGTATTATTACCGGCCATGCTTATTTTGACAACAAAAACAATTTCTGACAAATACAACAAATTTACTGTGATCCACATAATATTCAATCAGATATCCAACAATATAGATTAATCTAGTAATAACACAAATTACATATAAGCATCTTGCCCTTGTGAAGTAAATTCCGTGTTATTATCGGCCATGCTTATTTTGACAACAACAAATTATTTTGACAAATACAACAAATCTACTGTGATTCACATAATATTCAATCAGATATCCAACAATATAGATTAATCTAGTAATAACACAAATTACATATAAGCATCTTGCCCTTGTGAAGTAAATTCCGTGTTATTACCGGCCATGCTTATTTTGACAACAACAAATATTTTTGACAAATACAACAAATCTACTGTGATTCACATAATATTCAATCAGATATCCAACAATATAGATTAATCTAGTAATAACACAAATTACATATAAGCATCTTGCCCTTGTGAAGTAAATTCCGTGTTATTATCGGCCATTCTTATTTTGACAACAACAACAATTTCTGACAAATACAACAAATCTACTGTGATTCACATAATATTCAATCAGAAACACAACAATTTGGATTAATTTAGTAATAACACAAATTACATATAAGCATCTTGCCCTTGTGAAGTAAATTCCGTGTTATTATCGGCCATGCTTATTTTGACAACAACAACTATTTTTGACTAATACAACAAATTTACTGTGATTCACATAATATTCAATCAGATATCCAACACTATAGATTAATTTAGTAATAACACAAATTACATATAAGCATCTTGCCCTTGTGAAGTAAATTCCGTGTTATTATCGACCATGCTTATTTTGACAACAACAACAATTTCTGACAAATACAATAAACTTACTATGATTCACATAATATTCAATCAGAAACACAACAATTTGGATTAATTTAGTAATAACACAAATTACATATAAGCTTCTAGCCCTTGTTAAGTAAATTCCGTATTATTACCGGCCATGCTTATTTTGACAACAACAACTATTTTTGACAAATACAACAAATTTACTGTGATTCACATAATATTCAATCAGATATCCAACAATATAGATTAATCTAGTAATAACACAAATTACATATAAGCATCTTGCCTTTGTGAAGTAAATTCCGTGTTATTATCGGCCATGCTTATTTTGACAACAACAACAATTTCTGACAAATACAACAAATTTACTGTGATTCACATAATATTCAATCAGAAACACAACAATTTGAATTAATTTAGTAATAACACAAATTACATATAAGCATCTTGCCCTTGTTAAGTAAATTCCGTATTATAACCGGACATGCTTATTTTGACAACAACAACTATTTTTGACAAATACAACAAATTTAATGTGATCCACAAATAATTCAATCAGAAACACAACAATTTGGATTAATTTAGTAATAACACAAATTACATATAAGCTTCTTGCTCTTGTTAAGTAAATTCCGTATTATTATCGGCCATGCATATTTTGACAACAACAACTATTTTTGACAAATACAACCAATTTACTGTGATTCACATAATATTCAATCA
This sequence comes from Nephrotoma guestfalica, assembly GCA_963691935.1. Lineage (NCBI taxonomy): Eukaryota > Metazoa > Arthropoda > Insecta > Diptera > Tipulidae > Nephrotoma > Nephrotoma guestfalica. The sequence continues at coordinate 87,238,281 of OY829913.1, forward strand.
GATATCCAACAATATAGATTAATCTAGTAATAACACAAATTACATATAAGCATCTTGTGCTTGTGAAGTAAATTTCGTGTTATTATCGGCCATTCTTATTTTGACAACAACAACAATTTCTGACAAATACAACAAATCTACTGTGATTCACATAATATTCAATCAGAAACACAACAATTTGGATTAATTTAGTAATAACACAAATTACATATAAGCATCTTGCCTTTGTGAAGTAAATTCCGTGTTATTATCGGCCATGCTTATTTTGACAACAACAACTATTTTTGACAAATACAACAAATTTACTGTGATTCACATAATATTCAATCAGATATCCAACACTATAGATTAATTTAGTAATACCACAAATTACATATAAGCATCTTGCCCTTGTGAAGTAAATTCCGTGTTATTATCGACCATGCTTATTTTGACAACAACAACAATTTCTGACAAATACAACAAATTTACTGTGATTCACATAATATTCAATCAGATATCCAACAATATAGATTAATCTAGTAATAACACAAATTACATATAAGCTTCTAGCCCTTGTTAAGTAAATTCCGTATTATTACCGGCCATGCTTATTTTGACAACAACAACTATTTTTGACAAATACAACAAATTTAATGTGATCCACAAATAATTCAATCAGAAACATAACAATTTGGATTAATTTAGTAATAACACAAATTACATATAAGCATCTAGCCCTTGTTAAGTAAATTCCGTATTATAACCGGCCATGCTTATTTTGACAACAACAACTATTTTTGACAAATACAACAAATTTATTGTGATTCACATAATATTCAATCAGATATCCAACAATTTAGATTAATTTAGTAATAACACAAATTACATATAAGCATCTTGCCCTTGTGAAGTAAATTCCGTGTTATTATCGGCCATGCTTATTTTGACAACAACAACAATTTCTGACAAATACAACAAATCTACTGTGATTCACATAATATTCAATCAGAAACACAACAATTTGGATTAATTTAGTAATAACACAAATTACATATAAGCATCTTGCCCTTGTTAAGTAAATTCCGTATTATAACCGGACATGCTTATTTTGACAACAACAACTATTTTTGACAAATACAACAAATTTAATGTGATCCACAAATAATTCAATCAGAAACACAACAATTTGGATTAATTTAGTAATAACACAAATTACATATAAGCTTCTTGCTCTTGTTAAGTAAATTCCGTATTATTATCGGCCATGCATATTTTGACAACAACAACTATTTTTGACAAATACAACCAATTTACTTTGATTCACATAATATTCAATCAGATATCCAACAATATAGATTAATCTAGTAATAACACAAATTACATATAAGCATCTTGCCCTTGTGAAGTAAATTCCGTGTTATTATCGGCCATGCTTATTTTGACAACAACAACTATTTTTGACAAATACAACAAATTTAATGTGATCCACAAATAATTCAATCAGAAACACAACAATTTGGATTAATTTAGTAATAACACAAATTACATATAAGCATCTTGCCCTTGTGAAGTAAATTCCGTGTTATTATCGGCCATGCTTATTTTGACAACAACAAATATTTTTGACAAATACAACAAATCTACTGTGATCCACAAATAATTCAATCAGAAACACAACAATTTGGATTAATTTAGTAATAACACAAATTACATATAAGCTTCTAGCCCTTGTTAAGTAAATTCCGTATTATAACCGGCCATGCTTATTTTGACAACAACAACTATTTTTGACAAATACAACAAATTTAATGTGATCCACAAATAATTCAATCAGAAACACAACAATTTGGATTAATTTAGTAATAACACAAATTACATATAAGCTTCTAGCCCTTGTTAAGTAAATTCCGTATTATTACCGGCCATGCTTATTTTGACAACAACAACTATTTTTGACAAATACAACAAATTTACTTTGATTCACATAATATTCAATCAGATATCCAACAATATAGATTAATCTAGTAATAACACAAATTACATATAAGCATCTTGCCCTTGTGAAGTAAATTCCGTGTTATTATCGGCCATGCTTATTTTGACAACAACAACAATTTCTGACAAATACAACAAATTTACTGTGATTCACATAATATTCAATCAGAAACACAACAATTTGGATTAATTTAGTAATAACACAAATTACATATAAGCTTCTTGCCCTTGTTAAGTAAATTCCGTATTATTACCGGCCATGCTTATTTTGACAACAACAACTATTTTTGACAAATACAACAAATTTACTTTGATTCACATAATATTCAATCAGATATCCAACAATATAGATTAATCTAGTAATAACACAAATTACATATAAGCATCTTGCCCTTGTGAAGTAAATTCCGTGTTATTATCGGCCATGCTTATTTTGACAACAACAACAATTTCTGACAAATACAACAAATTTACTGTGATTCACATAATATTCAATCAGAAACACAACAATTTGGATTAATTTAGTAATAACACAAATTACATATAAGCATCTTGCCCTTGTGAAGTAAATTCCGTGTTATTATCGACCATGCTTATTTTGACAACAACAACTATTTTTGACAAATACAACAAATTTAATGTGATCCACAAATAATTCAATCAGAAACACAACAATTTGGATTAATTTAGTAATAACACAAATTACCTATAAGCTTCTTGCCCTTGTTAAGTAAATTCCGTATTATTACCGGCCATGCTTATTTTGACAACAACAACTATTTTTGACAAATACAACAAATTTACTTTGATTCACATAATATTCAATCAGATATCCAACAATATAGATTAATCTAGTAATAACACAAATTACATATAAGCATCTTGCCCTTGTGAAGTAAATTCCGTGTTATTATCGGCCATGCTTATTTTGACAACAACAACAATTTCTGACAAATACAACAAATTTACTGTGATTCACAAATAATTCAATCAGAAACACAACAATTTGGATTAATTTAGTAATAACACAAATTACATATAAGCTTCTAGCCCTTGTTAAGTAAATTCCGTATTATAACCGGCCATGCTTATTTTGACAACAACAACTATTTTTGACAAACACAACAAATTTACTGTGATCCACAAATAATTCAATCAGAAAAACAACAATTTGGCTTAATTTAGTAATAACACAAATTACATATACGAGTAAGCTTCTAGCCCTTGTTAAGTAAATTTTGTGTTATTATCGACCATGTTTGTTTTGACAACAACAACTATTTTTGACAAATACTCGTACAACAAAGTTACTGTGATTCGCATTAAAGTCAACATCGATGTTAAGTTAGTTTCGTAATATTAGACATGCAAGTATAAATTTGGCTTTAAAGATGCTTGCATTTAAATGTTCTTTAACTCTTTCAAATCGCCCGCTTTTTGAATATATGTAGCTCTGTCATTTCTGTTTTTATCACATGAGTGCAACATTTAGCAAAAATGCTGCTCGCCCAGGTGCAGTAAAACAATTTGAAATCGAACAACTTAGAGATTTACTAGATGACAATTCATGTCAAACTGAAAAAGCATGCAATGGTAAAAATATAATAAAAGAAAGTGGGTTCCTTATAAACTGTGCGAAGAAAACAACAACCGAAGAGTTGATATCTGCATGAATTTGTAGATTTTCTATTGTAAAACAATTCTAAACGTAGAACGTACATCAGTTGCAAAAAATAATTTAAATGATGCTCTGAATGGCTTGACGGGCTAAGGATGGCGGAGGGTTTTCCACATATAGTCAAATCAACCCAGGAAATTATCAGTCCTTAGGCTGAAAAGTTTTACAGCATGCGGCGTATTCACTAGACTTGCTTTCTGCTGATTACCACTTATTCAGATTTGAAAGACTAGCGGTTCACGAAAGTTGAAGACGAGCAGAAATGCCACAATTAATATTTTGCTTTAAAACCACCAAGTTTCTTTCGAGAAGGCATTCATCCTCTACCTGATAAATAGCATAAGACCATTGATAGTAATGGCGAGTATTTTGATAATAAATCTTTGTGACAATTATATTTTCATTAAAATTGAACTTGACCAAAAAATCAGAGTTTCTACTTGCACACCTAGTAACTTCCAAAATTTTTCATTGTTCGGGAACTATAAATCCACTAAAATTCGCAAGTGGTAGAATGATTCCATGTATTATTTTTAACAGTAACCTTAGTGATATTTAAGTGATGTCTAATTTCTTAGTGAAACAAGAGTCTGAAATTACAACTCAATTGGAGTACACAACTCGGAGATGAAGATTGGAAACTTCCGAAATTAGTGAAATTCGAAACTATTCATACGCAAGATGCAGAACGATTCGTTAATTTATTTGTTTGCTTATAGTTTTGTATTTACTACAGTTTATTTCAAAATAAAAGTATATAGATCGTGAGTTAGTGAGTATAAATTGAAACAATTTTTCCGGCTAAAAAAAGTGACGAAACTCACATATTTATATTTTTTCGGGCTGAGAATTGAATTTACCATGGAAATATACCGCATCAAAAAAATACGTTTTCGGATTGGGTTTTAGTCTAAATATAGTAACAGATATAGAGGTGTGACCATTATTGATTCAAAATACTTTTTTTAAATAATAAATTAAGACGATTGTTGAATGTACTATCATTATAAAAATTAAATACTGGAAAAAATCTGTCAGAGGAGATTTATATTGTGTATCAGAAGTACAGCAATTTGCATTACATTTAAAAGATTTTATGGATATACAAAAACACAAAAAGAATTAAGGATATTGTTGTTTATCGTACTAATTCCAATTATGTCCTTAATCAACGAAAGGACATAAAGAGAATAATCTTAATTAATTAAATAAACAATATGTATTCAAAAAGGGATGCGCCAGTCAAATTATAATTTTACTGAATCGAATTTATGTGGTTCTTCTATACTCTCATACAATTATCGTCTTATCAGAAATGTTGGTCACGTTTTGAATAATTAAGAAATATCAAATTAAAATAGAATAATATCATTAATAATCAATGTTCTCCAACTTATTGCTACTGATAGAAGAGCTTGAGAACTTTTTTTTAAAAAAAAACGCATAAAATTTGCAAAATCTCATCGGTTCTTTATTTGAAACGTTAGATTGGTCCATGACATTTACTTTTTGAAGATAATTTCATTTAAATGTTGACCGCGGCTGCGTCTTAGGTGGTCCATTCGGAAAGTCCAATTTTGGGCAACTTTTTCGAGCATTTCGGCCGGAATAGCCCGAATTTCTTCGGAAATGTTGTCTTCCAAAACTGGAATAGTTGCTGGCTTATTTCTGTAGACTTTAGACTTGACGTAGCCCCACAAAAAATAGTCTAAAGGCGTCAAATCGCATGATCTTGGTGCCCAACTTACCGGGCCATTTCTTGAGATGAATTGTTCTCCGAAGTTTTCCCTCAAAATGGCCATAGAATCGCGAGCTGTGTGGCATGTAGCGCCATCTTGTTGAAACCACATGTCAACTAAGTTCAGTTCTTCCATTTTTGGCAACAAAAAGTTTGTTAGCATCGAACGATAGCGATCGCCATTCACCGTAACGTTGCGTCCAACAGCATCTTTGAAAAAATACGGTCCAATGATTCCACCAGCGTACAAACCACACCAAACAGTGCATTTTTCGGGATGCATGGGCAGTTCTTGAACGGCTTCTGGTTGCTCTTCACTCCAAATGCGGCAATTTTGCTTATTTACGTAGCCATTCAACCAGAAATGAGCCTCATCGCTGAACAAAATTTGTCGATAAAAAAGCGGATTTTCTGCCAACTTTTCTAGGGCCCATTCACTGAAAATTCGACGTTGTGGCAGATCGTTCGGCTTCAGTTCTTGCAGGAGCTGTATTTTATACGGTTTTACACCAAGATCTTTGCGTAAAATCTTCCATGTCGTCGAATAACACAAACCCAATTGCTGCGAACGGCGACGAATCGACATTTCTCGGTCTTCAGCAACACTCTCAGAAACAGACACAATATTCTCTTTTGTACGCACTGTACGCATTCGTGTGGTTGGTTTAATGTCCAATAAAGTAAACTGAGTGCGAAACTTGGTCACAATCGCATTAATTGTTTGCTCACTTGGTCGATTATGTAGACCATAAATCGGACGTAAATCGCGAAACACTTTTCGAACCGAACACTGATTTTTGTAATATAATTCAATTATTTGCAAGCCGTTGCTCGTTAGTAAGTCTATTCATTATGAAATGTCAAAGCATACTGAGCATCTTTCTCTTTGACACCTTGTCTGAAATCCCGCGTGATCTGTCAAATACTAATGCATGAAAATCCTAACCACAAAAAAATCACCCTTTATTTAAACTTGTATATTGCCCCAACTGAACGAATCAAATTGGTTCGCGAACCATTTCCCGGTTATAAAAACAAAATGTACAGTAACTCAGTAGCTAAATGAACCATTACAGCAAAACTTTCGAAATGACAGCGAAACTAATTAACTAATTAATTTTTAAATGATAATGTGAACCAGAACGTTGTGATTTGTAAAGAGTGTAAGAGGGAAAGTGTTCTCGAGGTTCGTCTCTCACAGGATAGATGCAGCTAAATAATTTTTAATTATTTGAGTTAAACAAGAGTAAAAGATAAATTATACGCATGAGAGTTTTAACATCCTTTTTGATATAAGGTGTAAAAGAGCTTGATGGGAACTTTTACGTCACAAACGTCATGAACGTGTAGTTCTGGTTGTGGTATATTATTATTGTATCTTCTTGTACTTCATACACCAATCATAACTCAAAATACTTTTTACACTTTCCAATCCTTATTCTTATTTAATTTGTTTATTTAATATACAACAGAGAAGGGTCAAACTAGAAGATAATGGCACAAACTAGTTTTTTGTTCGACATTTTGACATATGTCGAAATCAAAAAAGTTTGCTGTAATTTCTTTTAGAGATCAAATAACTCTAATTGATGGATGACAAATGTATGACAGATCCTACGCGGAATAAGATAAGCTTTGGTCAAGTGGTGTTCATTAACGCATTAACCACAAAATGTTTTGTGAATGCTGGACATTTTAAAACCAAAGATGTGTAAAGATTACGGACTATTTACGAGTAGAATGCATAAGTTAGTAGGTTATGGATAGTTTCAATAAAAGAAGTGAAATGGCTATAGTTTCTGAAACGGTTTAGTCTCAACATAAAGTTCGGGCTAACTAAGTTTCACAGAAAATTTGCCTTTACCTGTATTACATCCAACCGCGGCATTAACCCGTAGCTTGGCCGGAAGAGGTTATTGCTTAGTCGTGGGGATGGGGATGCACAAGTAAAAAATGGTAAAGGATAAAGGGAGGTATCGGATCCCGCAGTAGTAAGTTTGACTTTACCAACCCATGACGAGAGTCAAATCAGCTGTGGTTGTATATGGTGAGGGGAATGTTTTCACTAACATTTTTCACTAACACTGTTTCATTAAATAGCGCTAATAACCTAATTTTTGTTGGGGTTAGTAAGATGTTTTTTAAGACAGTAGTATGTTTCCGACAGAAGGAAAAGGAATTGCAAGCAACAGCAAGTTCCGTCTCTAGAGACAGTCGGATGACAGATTACCGCCGGCCGCCAGAATGTTAGTACGTTGTTATACTCACCAAAATTTATAAGCCGTATCCAACACTCCAATAAAAAATATAATTGTCTTAAAAAACTGCTCGAACACACAAAGAAAATTGTATTAATTATCACATAGTCCTTCACTGAAGCGCTCCATTGCCGCTCAAGCTACTTCACTGGGTAGTTAATTTCGCAAGACTGACCAAGAAAATTTTGCAAATTAGTTGTTGAGAGAAGGAAATTATATTTCTAGCACAGTGATTAAAAGCGATCTCTCAATCAACTTACATTTTCTTGACGATTAACCAAAAAAATTGTAGAAACCGCGCGTGTTGTATATTTCCGACAACAAATTACAAATGGTCTTAATTTTACATAGGTTAACATATTCGTAAATTTATCTATGCTAACCGAACCACTTGCATTTAACGTGTACTTGAAAAATAAACTCATCTAATTACCTAAACCTATTTACGCTTACTCAACTGAAGTTCACCAACAAAAATTTTAACATGAACTAGTTAAATGGCCATCTAGTAAATAAACGTAAAAAAAAGTGTGAAGAGATAGCATGACTAATGAATAACTTAGATATAGTTGGAGATGTTATCTCCAAAGTCATGCTGATAAGAAAAAAATTTTCTGTTTGGGATAGGTTAGTAATGGGATTAAATAGCATCTCTTATTTAGACAACCCCAAAGGTTAAATAGTTTTGTTACAAACAAACAAAAACGATGTTTTACTTTGGTAAAAGGCACACTTTACAATTTGTAATTGCAAAAAATATTTAATTTACAATTGTATATTGTAAGTAATAATCGAAAACCATGACGAACAACCCCCGATGTGCAAAAGGATCCTACCACAAAATAGGAGGAGTCTGAAAATGTCCAACAGAATGAGTGTCTTCAAAAATTTCTGCAGAAAGTACCGTGGGCCCTTTTTGAAAGAAGTGCGATTTCGTAATTTAATGTGATATCGCATTTTACTTCTTTTAACGTAGAACAACAAGGTATCGGTTTAAATCATTTTTCCGCGGAAAATACGTTTTTTGACAGACAACAGTTTTAACGAATTGACTGATTGGGTGAAACTTTATACTGAAGATTTTTCCACAAACTGGGAAATCCAAGTGAATTTTGGCAGCTTCTAAATTAGCTTTTTTGTGTCTTGCAAATATTTCGAAAAGTACATCATTTATGAGAAATACGAGGGTCAACTAAAAGATTTTAAATTTATTTTGCAACAATATTGGTCTTGATCAAATTTAAGCCAAAATGACTATTTAAAAAAAAACAGTTTTTAAAGAAAAACTCGGAAAGACGAATGGTTTAATCGAGATGAAATGTCAAAGCTTTGTCATAAATTGAAAGATTCATGTGAAATCAGGTGAGCATCTGTGTACCGGTAATGACAGCTTCTGTATGAGCTTTTTCAATTTTTGTAATAAAGATTACATTTTCAACGAGGGTTTGACATTGGTGGTTTAAATCCGGTAGATTGAATTTTTTGGCCACAACAATTACACCTCGCTCCCGAGTGCGAAATATCATATAGCTTTAAAAGCTTAAGTATGAAGTATCATCTCGATCGGTCAATCAGTTTGTTTTGTACAGAGGCCAAATTTATTTTGAAAACGGCTTTTTGTCAAAAATAGTAATACCCGTTTAAATTTTGGAAGACTGATCTGGACTAGTATTGTCTCAAAAAATTATTATAGCATTTTAGTATATAGCCATTCCCTTGTAATTGATATTCAAGTAGTATTTCAAAATATTTGTAAACAAAGAAAACGCTTTTATGGAGTTGCACTTCTGGTAAACCGGAGGATCTTCCGAATTAAGAAAAAAGTTTAGTCAATTCGACTGGGATGTATAGAGAAGCTAGAAATATTTAGTCTGCACGAAACCACACATCGATGCACACACAGACAAAGGCTTGTTTAAAAACAACTTAATTCGACTTCAAGTGATATAGCGAATGGTAAATCTACAAAAATCTCGAGGTCAAAATTTTAAATGATTGCTATTCCTTTATACTTGAAGAAAAGTTATACATACAGTGCGATTCATTACTATATATACACTCGTTTTTCCGTTTTTCTAAATAACTGATTTAGAGAATCTCAATAAATTAATACCAACAAAATTAACGAAAGTGTGTACGTATGTGATTCGTCGTGGAAAACCCGTTTCAGGATTCCATTAATTTTAGAAAAATAGAAAACTGTTCTTTCAAAATTGCTTAGTTGCTTAATTATGTATATAACCCCAGTAGCTGATTATATTTTTCTGGTTTAGCCTAATAAATGAATAAATATTTTAGTTTTATTCGGTCTGGCAAATAGCCAAATGCTTTATAAAAATAATGACCCGTGTAAAATACTTATCGGCGAGGGAAAATGGTAAAATTCAAGCACAATATTTAATCATTCCTACTACTTACGTTACAAGAAAACCGAGGGACCCGAAAAAATGATAACTTGCCGACAATTTCAAAGGCTGGTTAAAGCCGCCAGTTTTTCCACGAAAACTATTAGGCACTTGAAAAGCGATTTCCTGTTAAATGTTTCCCAAAACAAAATCCATCGAACTATAAAAATTGTTAGGCGCCTCAAATAAAAAAAAATAAAACGAGTACCTAAATTATTGCCACGGCACAAAACTGCACGAAATGCACTATTTAAGGTATATATGAGACAATTATAACAAAACTCTTGTAATATTTGGTCATAATACAAAAACCTCTAAACTGTTCCCACCCCTAAATGGGAGGGTCCTGATAATTTCTAATAACTGACATGGTTTCCAACTAACACCCGAATGGTCATAATACTAAATTGTATGAATTGTTTCCACCCCTGGATGTGGAGCTCCTGAATATTTCTTCTAATAACTATGGTCCCCTGGATGGGGAGCAACTGAATATATTTTTTAACTGACATGGTCTCCAACTAACACTCCATATACCTGAGGTTGTGTTCTCTAGCAATATCTCGGTATTTTGTTACAATTTCTATATATAGGAGTTCCCTGGCTTTGGCGCTTCATATTATTTTGCTAATTTTTCTACACTTGGGTGCAAAAAATTCACACAGTTGCAATTTTTGTTCTTCATCCGGAACTATAAAATGAATACCACAACAGAGGTAGCTGTTCAAGTGGTTGCACTACCTGATGCGGAGTAGAACTAAAGTGAAGTGGCTCGACAACTAAATTTGAGCCGAGCCTCCGTTCGTCGAGTGTAGCAGAGATACGAGATTGATATTGAAAATACGAAATTATCCCAGACCACAAGCTAGGCCGCCCTCGAGATTCTTCGGATTTTACAGAAAAACAATGGGGAACAGTTCTGTTCTCTGACAAGTGCAGGATGTGTTTACATGGAAACGATGAACGAAGAAGAGTGTACAGAAGATCAGGAGAGCAATTTCACAATGTTGTATTAAAGAACGTGTCTCGTATGGTGGTGGATCGTGCATGTCACTGGAGGCGAAGACAGATTTAGTGTTCATTTCCGTAGCGAATACTGGCCGCCGATCAAGTAAATTGAGGAAATACTCGTAGACTAAATGAATGCATCTTATTAATAAAAATATTATTTTTGCTGATTTCATTGTATTAATTAAATTTTTACCAATAATGTACCAATGCTGACAAATTCACAAAAAAACGTGTACTTCAGATGTTGACCTCAAAATTCACTTTGTTCGCACGGTATAAGTACAAAAAAGTACCAATGGATAGGTGCTGACACAGACTTAGAATCTGCATTCTAGATAATTAAACAAACATTGAATTTTTGATATTTTTGAACTTTTGCTGAAAATTGATCATTGTGCGAATTTTTTGCACCCAATTGTATTGCCCGACCCAGTTTACCCGGTTTATCCAGTTTACAATTCTTCCTTATGTAGTTCAGTGTGATTTTATAGTTATTTTTATAAAACTTTTATTAACCGCAATATTCGTGTTAGTGAATATTGATTAATGAAATGGTAAATATATTATAATTTCGTTCGATTTTTTTAAAGGTAACTGCAAAATAGTTAAAATAATGTTAATAAATTAAAAGTTACGCTATATTTGTTCAGGTATCATTTTGATATGCACCAACTCATATAAACGTTTAGCATAGACATAGTAAAAACTTCACAATTTTTTTACTACCGGAAACTACCGGAAATTATAAGCTCAATTAGAAATACAATAACCAACCACCATAGTTACTTTACAATCTCGTTTTCTTCGACATTGAAAACGTCTCCCCTAAACTTGAAGTTAAACGTTATTCGTTTTCCAATTACATATGTTAAACACTCTTAAGTACTTGCGAGCAAATGTCGATTGAAACATCAAAACCCCTACTTTTATAAAAGTCAAGAGCACCTACAGGTAAACAGAAGTGATTAGAAAACGACTAATATAATTGTAAATTTGCATAAAAACTATTTGTGTTGCCTTTTATCTAATTATTAACAATACTAAGTTACTCGTAGTTTCCATTTTCTATGTTAACCGTGGACAGACAATAGTTGATATTGTGGAAAATTTAGGAAAATGGTAGACATTGAAGCCAAAACTTGACTTATTTGTTTGTATTAGGCTAAGCAATTTTAACAAAATTATTACTGATCTAAAATACCGGCTTTAAACGGCTGAATATCGTTGTATATGTAATTTGTTCATTTTTAAAATCAAAATTAGCTTGTTACTGCATTGTTTGAAGACAATTAATTCATATTCTATAATGACTGGAAAATACTTGGTCTACAGTCCGTAGATGCCAAAATTGTCGGCGGTCGTGCGGTCCTAAGACTTTTGATTGTTTATTGCATTACTACAAATTTTATTACATATGCGGGTAATCTTCATATAAAATTTAAACAGATAGTGGCGTTTAATACTAAATTTTTTAAAGCTGTAAGGCCATTATGATTCTGGTACGAGTACAATGTATTGATTTATATACCCATGGACCAGGGTATAAATTGATGTAGAATATACCATGACGATGTTGTTGTGAAGAAGTGTAGCTACCGCCTGAAGCGTTTGTATAAGATTATGCATATTTACTTAGCGTTATTATTTGTAAAACAGTTATATTCTGTTTGCTATTATCTATCTATTCTACAGTTATTTCGATTTTTCGTGGATAGTAGTAAATAAACAACAGTTTGTTCTTTAATATTCGAAATGAAATCCTTTTTATTTTGTTTGTAGAAACTAATATAATAACAACTTTTTATAATTTGCTTGAATCCTTTAAGCTCGCATCAAAAAAATATTTATCATTTTACTTTTACATAGAACAGTTTTAGGATTAAAGATCAGACCGCCCATACAGGCAATATATTATGACTGTTTTAGCTACTTCTACGATATTAACTGTAACACAACTTCGTTTGCGTATTATTTCGTTCTAATAAAGGTAATATATTTCTATCTTTGGTGTAAATGTCTGAAAATATAAAGTTGGTGGGATTGTGAAAATTTTGCTTATGATACTTACTACACTTGAATGTGTCATAACGGAATAAAGCACTCTACGTACGTTAAAACAATAAAGCAAACGAACGCGCAAACATATCATATAACACGGGGGTGCCGCTTGAATATTTTTTTACAATTTTTATGATGCTTACATCTTCCTATACCAACCCTTGAATTTTATTTAAAAAAAAATTGCGTCGTAAGATACATGATATTTTTATTTTCTATTTTGCTAAACCCAGAAAAACGCTAAAAATCATTTTCCAGCGTCCTGTGCTATTTTGGAAATTTGAATTGTTCAAAAAATAACAGAAGGACTAAAATAAAACATGAGGTTGTTTTAATTTTTTTTAAGTAGTAAAATGAAGTATATAGTAACAATGAAATTTTGACCCAGAAAATTTTGCAAATATTTTGCTATATTGAAATCAAAAAATAATATCTGCTAAATTATTGTCGGGTTTATGACGGTATAGCTAGACAATTACAAAATAAAATGTTTAGAAAAACAGGTTGGTTGATAGTACGAGTATGTCGGCGCGGGCGAGATTTTAACCACCACAAAATACCTCCAAAATGCCACGATCAATCACTTAATATGGAACCAGCAATCGAATTCATTCAAAATACCCACACACGGAAGAACAGAAGAAGAAAACGATGAAATGTAAGTTGTTGTTTCGAGCACGAGCGTATACCTCATCTTTTCTCTCATTACACGCACTGCACAATAGTCAATATTCTTTACACGCGTTTCGTTTTCACTCGGCTTTTAACATTTTATATCGTTTTTGTTGTATCTCACTACTGCAATGCTTTGCTAAGGCCTCAACCAGCCAATCCGGATCACCAATGACAGCAAACTCATATAATAAATAACACCCAACGGGTTATACTTGTTAAAAAATGTTACACTCGGATAACGAAGACCAGTTATTTTCAATCATTATGTCCAAACAATATATCTTTTATTCAACATCGTAGCAAGAAAGTTATTGACTGATTCATCAGGGACAGTAAAGCATGTCACATATGTTTAAATTTATCATGCAAATGGGACTAATTTTCTTTTGTGACATGTCTGAGATGAATCGTACATGACCTGAATGAGATGAATTGTATATGACTTATCTGATATTATTCGTGTTTGACACGTCTGAGATGAATCGTATGTGAGAAATCATATGTGACAATGCTAGGCCACTTGAAGAAGTATATTATGTGGCATGCCTAAAATCTAATGTGCATAACACGTCTGAGGTGAGATTGACATTTGCAATGCTAGTGAAGTTTATCCAAGCTAATCCAATAAATACAACAACAACACACTTATTGTAATGGGTATTGGTGAAAGTAAACATTCAGGCGAATTTAAATTAAATAATTTAGAGGAGATGTGATTTTTCAATTGGCCTTAGGTCCATTCCAAAGTTATCCTAAGTATTTTCTATGCATGTATCATGAACTTTAGTGATACTAGTGGACTACTGAAACAAGTAGGAGTGTCCCAAGCACGTGATATGATTTTCTAATGGGTCTGACATGGTGTTCCATGAGATTTAAATGTGTAATTATTTAAATGGACCTTAGGTACATTCCAAAGTCATTCTTAGTATTTTCTAAGCATGTAGCATAAACTTCAGTGTTACTGATGGACTACTAAAACAAGAAGAAGTGTTCCAAGCAAGTTATATGATTTTCTAATGGGTCTAACAGGGTGTTCCATGAGATTTAAAAATATAATTATTTTAATGGGCCTTAGGTACATTCCAAAGTCATTCTAAGTATTTTCTAAGCATTTAACATGAACTTCAGTAATACTGGTGGACTATTGAAACAAGAAGAAGTGTTTTAAGCAAGTTATATGATTTTCTAATGAGTCTGACAGGGTGTTCCATGAGTTTTAAAAATGTAATTATTTTAATGGGCCTTAGGTACATTCCAAAGTCATTCTAAGTATTTTCTAAGCATTAAGCATGAACTTCAGTAATACTGGTAGAATGACTTTAAGATAGCAAAATATAAAGAAGAGAGAACAGTTTGACAATTAAAATGTTTATTTTTTTCAACACTACATATATTACGAGTATAAAAACATTATAGGTACATAAAAACTATTGCAATGAAGCCAGACAACATGACACGCAAAATATTTAATTTCTATTTTATTACCTAATGTTTTACTTACACCATTTTCAAGAAATGATGATGGAATAAGAAACAACGAAGACCCGTCGCGGTTTGCTCAAGACATTGTCAAGAAAGAAGTTCTGTACTTGACATCTTTCAAACTAGTCTTTCGACGACGCGTCATTTGAGACACAAACATGGCTTGTCATTAATAAGCCATTTGTCAACGTACAATCAAAAAACGACCAAAACAAGCTTTCTCTTCATACACATGTAGAAAAAAGGTAAAAAATAGAATATATGTTTTTCGTGAAAAATGGATGTTACCAAATTTCCATGTGGGGTTCGGTACACAAACTTTTAATACTTTACATACGCTTGCAATTAACCATGTAGATGTTGTGCTTCTCTTCACCAATACCAGATGTTGAGGTAGAAAATGCGAAGTGGAAAAGCTGAATTCGAAGCACTTATAAAAAATTAATAATAATAATAAAAATAAATAAAAAAACAAAATTTAATTTAATTTTAGAAATTAATAAAAAAATTTTATTGGAAAATAAATAATTATTTCGGCTGTTGAGCTGCACCTTCGAACTCCAAAAACTGAATAGGAAGAAAATTAAAATTTTGTATAATTTATATACAAAATTTTGTAATGCAATCTGGATCGTAAAAGTTGGATTGATCCAGTATTGTTGCATTTGGTAAACAAGACAATAAAAATCTGAATTGCGTCCACCAAATCTGGTTTCAGCTGGTTACCAATTTATTTGTGGTATAGACGTACTCGTACGTACGCCTATGAACAGTATTGCAATGATAAATTTAATTTCTTCTGATTACCACGCCATCATGTTAACTTAGGTATTAAATGATTGTGTCATTGGTTATCACAATTATTTAATGATGATGGGGGGCATCTATAATACAATTTTAACAACTACCGTGCCATCGTTTAATTTAAATATTTTGTGTCTTGGTTATCACAAAAAGGATGGTGGCATCTATGATACGATTGCAATACTGTTCGTTTCAATGATAAGATATTATTGATAACGATTTTTATTGATATGAAAATCGGCATGATAATGAGATTTACTAATTTTGTTTTGTGTACAAAATTGTTTTTGTTGTATGTACCGATTTTATGTAACAAGACTGTTGTTGCATATTCATTTGGAATATAATTATTTATACGGAGAATTGTCCGTTAATAAATAATTCAGTCTACGGAGAATTTTCCGTTTGTATATTGTGCGGTGTTTCTTGTAGTTGAAGAAACAGGCCGCTACAACCATCAAACAAAACATAGTTGAAATAAGTCCATCAAATTATAAATGCCAAACTTATAGCTTTCACTTTAGCACTAGTTTTACGAGCTTAAATTGACAACAAAAATCAAAAGCTCAGATTTTTTTTTAAAATTTCTACTAAATTTTGCCAAAGGCTTCAAAGCAACTATATTAATGGAATACAACACAATTGTGATGTTCTTATTCCATTATATTATGCCCTCACTACTCTATCCCTCTATATATCAACATTTTCTGTCTCTACTCCTACCTTCTTCACTGTCTTCTTAGATTCTACCATCTTCCGAAAATTTTGATATCAATAAGTTGTCGTCAGTGAGAATCATTTACATCCGACAAACGTTGTTCAAATTTAAAAACGATAAATCCGTCTCCATGATGATTTGATTATGCCTTTTTTCTCAACCAACACTAACCTCGCCTAGATGTATGATGCCGGAATATGTTGTTTATTAGCCAAGCACGATTAATGCATCATTTTAATAATTTTGTTGGGTTTTATGACGGCAATGAAGTAAAATACATCCACCAAATAAAATATAAAATAGCATCAACAACACACTGGTACGATTCGCAATGTATTTTCAACAGATGAGTCTTTGAGGTGGGAAACTATTTTGAAATTAAGGCTGTACAAATATTGGATTGACGAGTTCATGATTAATCAGCGCTACCGCCTGCGATTAAAATCTGCTACTACCATCAATCCCTTGACGCTACAATGTTTGAAACTGAACAGACTGATTGGCCGATCAGATTAAGGCTTCATATTAAAACATTTTCTATAAATTGGAGATCCCAACGATTTTCGGTCATAATCGCATTTACATTTCAGATCAGCATTTCCGTGTAAAATATATCGGAGAGTACTCTGAACTAAAGGGAATAGCACCAGGCATACCACAAGGTAGCGTACTGGGTCCTATATTGTATATCCTGTACACCAGAGATATGCCAATACAGAAGGTACTACCATAGCGGCATTTGCAGACGATACAACTATTCTGGCAACTGGAAAGAGTATATCAGAAGCATCGACAAAACTTCAACAAGCAAATTTTGTCTTCTTATTGCTTTTTAGGAACTTGACTGCCATCGTTCACAAAAATGACTGTCGACTTGAATTTAATGACGTAGGAAGCAGTACGGCTTATGCTCAATCTGATTTATTCCACTTGTAGTAATCCGCATAGTTCATTAGAAACTGTAAAAATAAAACGTATTGTAAAAAATAGGTGTTGTATTTTTGAAATAAAATGGATAACGAACGGGTTTTGTAATTTTACAGAGTTCGACTTCAGGATACGGCGATGTGTTATTTAAGTCCACAACGAACTGTTTTGAAACACTAAAAACTGCATGGTATATAAATACGATATCTATTTCAAATACACTTGTTATTAATCACAAAATTGTAGTAAATTTACACCATTACTAATTTCTAAATAATTCTCTATATTCTATTTCACTAAAAATATTATTAAGTATTCCAATTAAGATTTTACCAATAGCACCCTCGATCACGTCTTTTGTTTCATTGTAAATCTCTCGCCAATTTACATTTAAAAACTCGTTCATGGTACGCCCGAGTTTTTCATCGCCACCAAATAAATTGGTCAAATTTACCGTAGCGTTGCTCGGCTGCATTTTAATTAAAATTTCTTTGATCTGTAAGTATTTTTTATCATTTTTAACTAGCACCATTGGTTGCCATGTAGTAGTAAACGTAATTCCCGTTATCGTCCAATTAAGTACTCCATTACCCATAATGGGTAGAACTAGAATGCGACCTTTCATTTCATAGTCACTTACTATGCTTATGTGCCCCAGGTAGCCGTGTATTTCATATTTCGATTGAGCAATATCTTTTCCAAAGCCATTAACCTTCTGCACATTCAACGTCTCAAACCCAAACATTTTTACATTTGTTAACGTCGTTTGGAGTGTAACCGAGCTATTGCCGCCTTGAATCAAATCAAGTCTGTCGATTGTAATGGGATTTAACGGTGCTACATTTAGGGCTGGTAGTCCGTTTTGGGCTAGTGGCAAAATATGCTGTATCGCGGTTTTAATGCAATCGGTATCACCATATGCGCATTTTGGGAGATTTGAAGCTAAAATCAAATTTATTAATTTTAGAAATTTTTGACTATACGAAATATATAAATAAATTTTATATAGTGAATCTTACGATATTTTGATGCTAATCCTTCACAGGTAACCATTACAATAAAAAATATAATTAGCGTAATCATTTTGTAGATTCTTCAATACAGCTGTTCGTGATTAAATCGTATTTTCTTTTGAACAATTTTTTTCTTAAATGGTTTGTATTTATAGAGAAAATTGCCTGAGAATTTTTTCACTTGTTGCGTTTCAATCAAAATCTCGGAAATACAACTTTGTACTAACGATTGTATTCTGAACATAAATATTAATTAACTAATAAATTTACATAATAATTAATTAAAAATAAACAATTTTGTGGTTATAGTATTATGATTTTAGCAGACAAAAAAAAATTGATTTTAACTCAATTAAGATATTTAGAATGCCAAAGATATCGTAGTGATGATTAGTGCAGGGTGTTTTTTTAGACGTTCACAATTTTAAATTAAAATAGAACAAAAAATATATTTTAAATTTCAGTGAGACTAGCGCTATTGGATAGTTAATTTTATGCCACTAATGTTTGAATATGATTTGATTGCTTGAATATAAATTGAGGCCAAATCTCGCTAATAACTCGCCGAATGTTGTGTTCCAAGTGTCGAATCGTCTCTGGTTTATCGCCGGAGACACAAGTGACTTAACATATCCCCAAAGAAAATAATCTAATGGCGTTAGATTACACGATCTCGATGACCAATTAACAGGAGCATTATGTGAAATTAGTCTTTCAGAAAATGTTTTTTTGAGTAAATTAGTTGCATCCCACGCTGTGTGGCATGTGTCATCGTCCTGTTGGAACCAAATATCTGAAAGATTTATGCCCCCCATTTGGAGTACAAAAACAGTTATAAATCGTGTTTTATACCGTTCACCGTTGACTGTAACATGTCCGCCCGACATATGAACCAATGATTTTGCGTGCCAAACAATAATTTTCTCTGGATGTAATGGTGTTTCGGCAACTCTTACAGATTATCTCCACATAATCAACCAAAAATGAGCTTCATCGCTGAACAAAAATTTTGTTTGGAAACTCAACATCAATATCAATTTGTGCTTAAGCCCATTTACCGAATTGGTGACGTGCGTGATAGCCGCATGGCTTTAATCCCAGCGCAAGTTGAATTTTGTAAGCAAGCAAATGAAGATCCTTAGATGAAATCTTCCATAAAGTAGATGAACTCATTTCCAGTCCATGAGAACAATGTCGAATTGATTGAAATTGGGTCTTCCTCAATGCTACGCTGTACAGCGTCTATTGCTTATTCGGTACGCACTGTTTGACGTCTTACTGGATGCGTATTATCATTTAGAGTATACGTGGTGCAAAAACGATCCACAGTTAACCGAATTACTCGCGTACTGCACGATGAGTTTGGTGAACAGAACCATTATTTTAATAAAAAAAATCAATAATTTACAAGTATTGCTCTGGCGGGAGTCTATTCCTTATGAAATGGTCAAACTAATGACAAAGCAAATGTCAGTTGCCAAATCGGTTGTCAACCAAAACAGTGTTACCAACTTAAAGATGTGAAACTCTAATAAAACGCCCATTCGAATTTCTTGATTGGCCATTTAAAATTGAATTATAAAAAAATTATCAGACACTTAAAAGAGGATGATGTGGGTTTTTCAATATTCACGGATATTTGACACGTACAAGATATAACGATTTATTAAGGCCGTAAAACTATTCCAACAACATCTGTTTTGTAGACTAGCGGCGGCTAGAGCGTATCCCAAAATAAATTGTACATGATCAACCTTCGGAAAATATTGGGTGTGTGCATATACTGCTTACGTGTACTATAAATGGACAATACTGGTATTCTATAGTGCTTGATGTCAAATGTCAATCGCAGTATGCGACATTTTGAAGTGTAAAAACTAAATATTTTTAACTCCTTAAAAGTGCAGCGAAAACTTATCGATGGCTTGTAGAATTTTACGATGAGCATGTTCCATCGAATACCACGTGCAAAGAACAGTTTGAACGGTTTAAATATTATGATCTAGCAAAAAATCTAACAGCTGGGTTCCACTTGAATTAAAAGAAAGAAAACTCGAACGTCGAAAAATCTTTTGTGAAATACTGCTTGAAAAACAACAAAGAATAAGTTTTTTACAAAAGTGTTTTACCCCACCCGCCGTATTCACCAGGCATAGCTCCTTCAGATTATTACTTATTCCGGTCGATACAGAGGTCTCGTTCTGAACAGCGGTTCAGATCGCGCACAGAGATCGAAAATTGACTTATTGATTGGATCTCCTCCAATGACCAGAATTTCTTCAGAAAAGCAATTCGTAAATTACCTGAAAGACGGAGGCAAAAGTGGCGGAGTCATATTCATACACGCAATAAATACGAAAAAGATATCAAAATAATTGGCACTGTAATGCGTTAAAGCGAAATTTTGAATTTGCGACATGTTGGTTTAGTAAATAGTGTAGACAATGCATTTTGGCATATAGAATGTTGACAATTCGCAGAGTAAGTAGAATATTCGTAAACAATGTACAATACTGCTCATTTTTCTAGTTTCCCTATTGTTTTTCAGCTAGAATTCTTTATCTCCTTGTTCAAATTGCAAATTTACAATACTATTTAAAGTTATAATACAATGCTTATAAAGAAGTATGTAATACTAGTATGTAGTAAACTAGTATTTATGAATAAAATTATTAATATTTTCCAATTTTTGGAATAAATTATTAACTAGTGATGTTAATTTTTGTTTTTGAAAATACAATAATTGTGAAAAAAAAACTCGAACTAGAGAGTCCGTTCCTAGCCGGAACCAAACAAGTGTGGCACAATTGGCACTATGCAATGAGCACCATTGTGCACGATATAACTTTTCAGCCGGAACCTTATAAATCCAGAAACATACGACTTTTCGGAAGAAACCTTACAAATTCGGCCGGAACTATACCCTCTATAGCCAAACTAACTATGGCACAAATAACACGATGCTTTAAGCATCATTGTGCACTATGCACTTTTACAAACGGCACCTTATAATTCTAGCAGAAACCTGGTAAAGACAGCTAGAACCATATAACAGCCAAATAAACTGTGGCACAATTATCACTATTCATTGTGCAACATTGTGCACTATACAATTTTTTAGATGGAACCGTATAAATCCAGAAACATACGATTTTTCGAGGAACCCTACCCTCTACACCCAAACTTATTGAGGCACAAGGAACGATGCATTGTGCATCATTGTGCACTATGTGCTTTTCTGTCGGAACCTTATTATACCAGCCAGACTCTTATAAAACCTGCTAGAACTATATAACAGCTAAACCAACCTAGGCACAAGTAGCACGTTGCATTGTGCATCATTGTGCACTAACTACATTTTCAGCCGGGACCTTATTTATTCAGAAACATACGATTTTCCGAAGAAAAAACTTTACAAATTTAACAGGAACCATACCCTCCACAGCCAAACTAACTATGGCACAAGTAGCACGATGCATTGTGCATCATTGTGCATTATATTATATTGCAGCCGAATCATATAATGCCATCCAGAATCTTAAAAATCCAGTCGTAAAAAAATGTTTACAAAAATATTTTTGGCGCCTGTTGTAAAATGGTTGCAGTGCAATTTGGATGATAGTGCAACATATGAGGTTTCCGGAATGATCAAAACGTTATGCACTACAATATCAATCCAACCATCCCGCAAAGCTAGCCAGAATTATATGAAGTCGGTGTGAACCATTCGTAGCAATAAACAATAAGCATGATGGATGGTCATTGTGAACTAGCTAAAATTCTAACTGAAATTATTTGGAAACATTATTCAGGGTGGCTGAGACCAAGTGTTACCAAATGAAAACGCTGTAATTTTTTTAATTTTGATTATTTTTTATTGAAATTTCGTGGAATATGTTGAAAACATATTACATTTTATGAAAAACATGTTACTGCTCGATATGACCTCCTTTGGCTCTGATTATTTGATTCAGTCTTCCATAGAAAACAAAATGGAATAGAATTTTATTCCATTCTCGAACAAGAGCTGACTTCAATGCATCAACACTTTCGTATTTTTTAGTGGACACCTTACTCTCCAAAATGGACCATATGGAGAAATCCCTGGGATTCAAGTCTGGTGAATATGGTGGCCATTCTTTCGACGAAATCAGCCGCGGAACGCAATTTTGTAAAAATTGCTGTGTCGCTCAAGCTTTGTGTGACGGTGCCGAGTCCTGTTGGAATGTCCAACGGTTCGTACCAAAGTGTTTACGTGCCCAAGATAGCAAAGCATCGTTTAGGATCTTCTGGCGGTACACTTCTTGGTTTACCTTGACTCCACGTTCGATGAAAACCACAGGAGTGCGTCCATCTGCAGTTACTGCAGCCCAAACCATAACATAAGCTGGTGATTGCTTGCACATGGCAACTCTTGTGTCCAAATTATCGTTGGACTTGTGCTCTAACCAAACACGATCATGTTGTTTATTCACATATTGTTGAATGGTGAAAATTTTCCCATCAGAAAAGACAATTTTTGGAATCTCATCACGTTCGGCCAAGGTCTTCAATGTTCGTGTTCTTTCAAGCCTAATTTTTTTTCGTGCATCCGTAAGATCTTGAACTTTTTGTATCTTGTAGGGCTTCAGGTGTAGTTCATTCTTCAATATGGTTTGAATGCTGTATTGTGAAACATGTAGACGTGCGGCTAATTGATTGGCACTTTGACGAGGATTTCGTTGGATTCGTTTCTTCACATTTCGTATCATTTATTTTGATGTTGCTGTCTTTTTAGGACCGCCTCTGTTGCGTTTAGCGATGCTACCAGTTTCGTTGTATCGAGTTATGGTTCGATACACAAACATCTTGAACAAAGACTATTGCTGTTTGTGAATTTCCACCCAAATACAGTGCAATTACACTATTACGTTTGAATTCCATTACGATTTTTTTATGAAGATATTAATTTAGAACAATTATTTGTTGACCACGTGTAAACAACTAACCAAACTTCAATCTGTCAAAAAATTGACGCGCGAAAATGACAACTACACAAATGAC
Source organism: Nephrotoma guestfalica (assembly GCA_963691935.1). Taxonomy (NCBI): domain Eukaryota; kingdom Metazoa; phylum Arthropoda; class Insecta; order Diptera; family Tipulidae; genus Nephrotoma; species Nephrotoma guestfalica. Next base: position 87,262,071 of record OY829913.1, read on the forward strand.
AGCAGAGTGAAGTCAGTAACATTTGGTCTCAGCTACCCTGTAATTCCTGATCCGCTAAAACTGATAATTAAATAAAAAGTGTAAACAAAAAAAAATATAACTAAAATCGTAAATTCCACGAAAATAATATTTTAATTTCTAATAATTTATTGACTATATTTAATATTTCATCGTTTTAGAGAAGAACTTTGATTGGTTTGGGTTCTTGTAAATAGAACAACATGTAGACAAGCAATTTTCATGAAGTGTTAATGTTGGACTCGGCTTTTTGCAAATCGTCTCGGCTTTTTGCAAAGTTTTTCATATGCCACCGGTTCTAAGTGCATGTCCAGATTTCCGAATTTATCGTTAATGAGCTGCTCACATTTTTCAATTCAAGTTCATTAATGTCTGTTGAAAGCAATGGTAACTTTCTTTGGAATTCAGTTCCACATTTATCACAAATTCTTTCAATATAGACACTGAAAGTAACATCATCCTTAAAATGCAAAGAACAGCGAATAATCCTCCAATTGATAATTTACAATCAATGAAAGTGACGCATTCGTCTAGGCTATAGTTGCCCGATTTGATAAACGATTGTTATAAATCTCCGCAGATAATTTTCCAATTTTTGACGAGGAATTGTAAAATTTTTCTAAAAATCCGGCAAATTTGGTAGTTTTAGCTTAGCAAAAATGCTTTCAAACAGACACGTATTAATAGTGGTTACGCCGCTTTTGTCAGTACTGATATGCTAATTTTTTAAAATTGGTAATTTTTCCCTGTTTTGCCTCTACGTTTTTTTTTATTTCCAACACGCTTTGTGGGTTGCTATTTTGGTTTAGTCCCTTCAAATTTTCTTCCTTCTTTGATTTCGATGACCTTATCTGATTCAAATAGCGACACTTGTGACTCATTGATGTCTGCACTTCCAAGATGTCTTATTCGCATTATTTCTGCGGCTTTTTTTGGGAATCAAGAGCCATTTTAAAAATGCTGTTCAACGGCCCCATCTGGTTTTTGACAAATACATCCAAGCGAGTGTTTTTGGCCAAATCTAAACAAAAAATAAATTAAGTATATTATTTATCCAATTTCAATAAATATACAATGCCTCCAGGAACATAATCTGAATAGGATTCAGAATATTTTGGTGGCGAAGAAAAATTAAATTAAATTAATAGATTTAATTAAAATACTTATGTAGAATAGGGTTCAATTTCAATTTTAAGAATGCTTACGTGATAAAGATTCTACATTTTTAAAGGTGCTCTCAACTCCGTTTGATGTTGGGGCATAATTTGTTGACCCAAAACTTTTCCTCATTAAATTACCCCATAAAGGTATCCGAGATAAAGAGTAAAAATTATTTTTTTCTACAATTCTGGCGCGTAATACAGATTTTTCAGACAAAAGGTGTTATCGTCAATTTCAGCTTAGTGCGCAAGGCTCATCTGAAAATACATTAATAGACAATATGAAGTGTACGAGTATATAATCGGTAGGTATTGTTTGCGTAGCTTAGCTTGATGTATTTTTGTAAGAATCATTTGGATTTATTTTTGAATCAGAAATCTCGATACTACTTGCTTTACTCGTATCATCAGTACAATTAGGGTTATGAGTTTCACATATTTCTCGTAAATATTTTAATGGAACTAAACATATCCGATTAGCAAATTTAAATTTCATTACTGTAAATAAATTAACAATAACGTTCCCACATGTCTTAAGATCATCACAAACCAAATTAGCGGAAATATTCGTATAAAAACTTCACGTACCGCTTCACGTACCTTGTCAGACATTAATGAACTGGAATTGAAAAATGTGAACAGCTCATTAAAGATAAATTCGGGAATCTAACTGTAACTGTGGTAGCTTACCTGGAGGTCGAGCTGCTAGATTCACTAAAAAACAGCAAAAGGTTCCTATAAGTGACAAAACGAGATCGCTGAATTTGAGTACGATGATTTAAAAGAGCAATGTACTGTGCATGCACTTAGAACCGGTTGCTTATGGAAAACTTACGTCGATTAGCATAAAGCTGAGACAAACTGCAACACTTCACGAATAATGCTTACCTACATGTTATTCTTGTCATTTACAGAGACCCACACTTGGTGTCAATAAATTATTAGAAAATAAAATATTAGTTCCGTGAAATTTACGATTTTAGTTATATTTTGTGTTTGTTTAAACATTTTATTTAAGTAACAACTTTAGCGGATCAGGAATTCTAATGTTCCCAAATAATTCCAGTTGGAATTTTAGCTAGTTCACAATGGCCATCAACCATGCTTATTGCTTATTGCTTGTTGGCTTTGCGGGTTCTGGTTGGGTTGGCATTGTAGTGCATAACGTTTTGATCGTTCCGGAAACCTCATATGTTGCACCATCATCCAAATTGCACTCCGACCATTGTACAGGCGCCAAAATAATTTTTTTTAACATTTTTTTTTCGACTGGATTTTTAAGGTTCTGGATGGCATTATTTGGTTCGGCTGCAAAATCATATAGTGCACAATGATACACAAGGCATTAAGCTACATGTGCCATAGTTGGTTTGGCTGTTATGTTTTAGATGGTTTTATCTCTGGCTTTGGCTAGAATTATAAGATTCCGGCTGGAAAATCGCATAGCGCACAATGATATACAATGCATCACACTACTTGTGCCGTAGTTAGTTTGGCAGTAGAGAGTATGGTTCCGACTGAATATGCAAATGTTTTATCCCGAAAAATCGTATTTTCCGGCTGAAAAATTATATAGTGCTCAATGATCTACAATACATCTTGCTAGATGGTTTTATCACGTTCTGGGTGGAATTATCAGGTTCGGGTTGAAATAGCACATAGTGCACAGTAATGCACAATGCATCGTGATACTTGTGTCTTAGTTAATTTTGCTGTAGAGGGTATGGTTCCGGCTGAATTTGTAAAGTTCTTTCCCCGAAAAATCGTTTGTATCTGGATTTATAAGGTTCCGGCTGAAAATGAATATAGTGCACAATGATGCACAATGCATCGTGCTAATTGTACCATAGTTAGTTTGGCGGCAGTTTGTATGGTTTCGGCTGAACAATTATATAGCAACGTGCTACTTTTGCCATAGCTAGTTTGGCGGAATAGGGTATGGTTCCGGCTGAATTTTCAATGTTTTTTTCCCGGAAAATCGTATTTTCCGGCTGAAAAATTATATAGTGCTCAATGATGCACAATGCATCTTGCTGCATGCACCATAGTTGGTTTGGCTGTTATATGGTTCTAGATGGTTTTAACAGTTTCTGGCTGAAAAAACACATAGTGCAAAATGATGCACATCTTGCTACTTGTGCCTTAGGTAATTTTGTTGTAGAGGGTATGATACCGACTGAATTTAAAAATAAATTCCCGAAGAATCGTATGTTTCTGGATTTATAAGGTTCCGGCTGAAAATGTATATATTGCACAAAGATGCTTAATGCATCGTGCTACTTGTGCTATAGTTGACTTGGCTGTTATATGATTCTTGCTAGCTTTATCAGGTTCTGGCTGGAATCGTGCTACTTGTGTCATACTTGATTGGTTCCGGCTGGCGTGACGGACACGAACTAAACTAATAAGTTAAAAGTTTATTTCGAAATTGTCAATATGTAAACGGCCACCTGCAAAAGAACAGAAATACTGAAAGAAAAAACGTGCCAGCTTTACTTATTTTCAGTATTTCAGCTATTTGTTTTAATTAATTATTGTAAAACATTAACCTGAATCATGAAGTGCAGGGGTCTCATTTGAATAATATTCTTCAACTGGTTTCCAATATATATTTTTTGAAGAAGCAAAAATTAAGTATAAGGTCTTGTAGCCTGTAAAAGATTAACTGAACACGGCATACATATGGCTACTTCACAGTTATCTTCTTAACATGAAGGAAGCGGCCTGAGGGTTTTCTACATGCGAAAAAGACGAAATAATTATTCTCTGTGCCACTTCACTTGGTCACAGCAATAATGGAAACATCTGAAAAAGTGAAAATAATCACGGAGTTTCGGTTAGCATTACTGTATGTTAGAATTTAGAGCAGGTAACCTGTACTACCTAATATTGATTTAATATTATTGCCAGATATACCTGTAACATAACAGGATCCATCCAAACTTCAGATTGGAGCTGGAAGAGCGGGAAGGAACTGACATGCCTAATTATTTTAGACACTTGCGAAGCGATTTGATTAATAATTGGTCCATTATACGTCTCTGAGCCCAATATTGAAGATTACATCAGTATGCTCAAGACTTCTGGGAATTGTGGAATATGCCAAACTGTTTAGGGGAAATTGATGACAAATATGTTTTAATACAGTACCCGCCTGGAATAGGTAGTAAGTTTTTAATTACAAAAAATACTTCAGTATTGTGTTAATGGCTGTTTGTGACGCAAGGTAAATATTGACAAATATTGATGTAGGTGTATATGGATCACAAAGCGAGGGGGTAATTTATAATTTATGCAAATATTAAAATAGTTCAAATAAATTCCAAATATTTTTGTCACTACTTTAGGCATCTTCAATATTAGTGAATTAGGTAAAAAAATTATAGTAACTACTTACAAGTATATGATCTAATGATGATATTGTTACGGTTCCTCACGCACAAAATTGTCATAGCAACGGTCATTCAAAAAGCGAGCAAAGGATTTGCCTAATACAGCTTTTACTGTAAGAAGCAGTCTGATGCCACCCTACCCTTGAATGTGTTTATCAGGTTAAAAGGGAAATGAAAGGTTATCTAGTTCATCTAACCGCAATTTAACATGTTGTCCACAATGGTAACTGTTCAGATCACCGGTGGAATGTTCAAATAAATCTTGTTTATTTGAACAGTGGTTTTATTCTTAACAAATTTCTGATAATTTTCACGATTTCATTGCATATTTCGTTACGGCATACTGGAAAATCAATTTATCGTAAATCTATTCATTTGCTATGAAAAAATAATCTAATAAAACATCTACATATACATAGATAATAGAATATAGTGTTCAATGAATATTTTTATCGTTTCATATTTCAATAAATATTTAATTGTTAATTTATTTTTGCTAACAACAACAAAAAATGCCGAGCACCAATTTCAGTATTGACTCATTTATCAGAAAAATGAAAATTTAAATTTCAACAAAATATTCGCTAAATATTACCTAACAAAATATTTTTATTTATTCCTCTATTTATTTTGGTTTGAATATAGCACAACAACAAATTTGGAAAATTTTTTAGTTGTTTTCCAAATACAATAAATTTATTGTTATCCTGATATAAACAAAAATGGGAAAATTTATGCATTTCCAATTTATTACATTGCCAAACGTTTTGTTTTATTTGTATGGCGCTTTTCGCTTTTTGCCTGTGTTAGTCGATATTTGGCTGGCAAATTCATAAAATTTTTATTTAATAATGGAAATTCATTTTCTGTGACCAATATAATGTTTATTAATAGTCTAATAGCTGTTAATAGATAGTAAAGTGCTATACTGATATGATAAAAAAATTATTTGCAAATCGCCTTGCCTATTTATCTGCAAAGCAGCATTTGAATAAAGTCTCTTCGTTCAACATTCGCCCAACTTGGACGTGTTTTCTTTATTTCTCGTGTTTTTGCATTTTTATTTCAATTTTATTTTTGTTGTTGTTATAACAATTTCCAAAAAATTAATTAAGGTTAATTTTAATTATAATTTTTTTACCTACACGTTCAGAATCGCTGACTGTTCTAAGTGATTTTTTTTAAAGTGTAGTAGTGTTGTAGAAAAATATTGCTGATTGTTAAATTTTAAACACAAAACAAACTGTGTACTGTGAAATTATAATCGTTGTTGAATGGTTTTTTCGTGCAGCGGTTACTTATGGTAACAACGTTACAGATTACAGATGAGGCTAGTAGGTTAGGTTAGGTTAGGTTTCAGTGGCTGCCATCGCACACTTAGGCCAGTTATGGCCCATTGTAATACCACAGGATCCGACATCATCAAACTCCTTAAACCAATTTAGTGCTATTAATATAGCGTAAAAGATCTCGCACATTGCAGCTTTCGAGATCAGAGAGACTGTCCATGGTGTATTTGCCCAAGTGATCATGTCTTCTGCCAGCTAGCGCAGGGCATGAGCATAGAAAGTGAACAAGAGTCTCCTCCTCCTCCTCGTCCCTGCAGCTTCTGCAGAAATCATTTGAATCTAGCCCAGCCTTCTCGCATGATCTCCGAAAAGGCAGTGTCCGGTAAGTACCCTTACAATTCTACCTAAATCACGCTTCCCTAGTGTGATTAAGATCTTAGAGCGCTTCAAGTTCAGCACAGGCCATACTTGCTTCGCTATCCTACTGGTTGGACTCTCAAGCCACCTAGCATGCGCCAAGGCAACTGCTTTCCTATGACTTGCCGTTTTCAGCATATACATAGGTCTCCCTAAACATTCTCTCCCTGATTCCAGTTGGAGAGTTGTGCCGTACCTTACTAACTCGTCTGCCCTGCAATTCCCCTCAACGTCAGAGTGACCCGGAACCCAGACCAACTGGATATTGAAATGCTCACTCATCTTGTTAAGAGATGTGTGACAATTCAATGCCACCCGTGACGCCAGGGAAACTGAATCCAGCGAAAGAATGGCCGCCCGACTGTCCACATAAATAGTGATATCAATGCACTATATCACATTATGCTTCAACCAGTTCATGACCTCTTCGATCGCCTTAATCAGGTAGACGAACAGATAAATTGACATTTAATTCCCCACAGAACACACCCGCTCCCACTCTACCATCGAGCTTGGAGCCGTCGGTGAAGAAATTAACTGTCCCGGTCTCGATAAGGAGACCTCTGTTCCAATCCTCCCGAGAGGGCAGAATCACCTTAAAACGCTTGTCGAAGCACAACATGGGTATTTTATAATCTAAATTCTCCAAGTCATGCCTCACCGAATTGACTATAGTTGAGTGCCCCTTTTGCAGGCACTTCTAACCAGAGGTCGCTGATAGCCGGGCGGCCGTATTAACCGCCATTTGCTTACCGATAATATCCAACGGGAGAAGATGCAGTATGACCTATAAGGCACTAGTGTGGGTGGTTTTCAGAGCCCCACTAATGAGCAAACAGGCTGCCCTCTGCACCTTCGCCATCATGTTGGTATATGATGATTTCTCTAGAGCTGGCCACCACACACTCACACCATATAGCAGTATGGGCCTTACAACTGCCGTGTAAAGCCAGTGCACCAGCTCCGGTTTCAGGCCCCATTTCCTACAAATGGCGTTTTTACAAGAGTAGAGTGCCCCAGTGGCCTTCTTTACTCTTTCCATCGTGTTTGGCTTCCAACTGAGCTTACCGTCCAGAAGAATCCCTAGGAATCTCGCCTTATCAGTAAGGACCAGCGTAGTACCATTCAGGCTCGGTGCAACCATTGCCGGAATTTTGTAAAGTTTCGAAAAGGACCAGCTCTGTTTTTGATGGGTTAATCCCCAATCCACATCTGCTGGCTCAACCCGCAGTGATTGACAACGCATTTTGCATCATACCCCTATATGATATGATCTGCTCTTTACAGCCTCACAAGCATAAAGAAGGGTGTAGCCCTTCGCTCGCAGACCGCAGATCTTATTATTCTTGATCCAAGGTTCTTGGATTAGCACTATCTCCTCGCCCGACTTAGGAAGTCTGAGAAGTAGCGCCGCCGAAGCCGCCTTAGTGTGATGCAAATTTATCTGCACAAACCTAATCATTGATAACAGTATTCACTTACCTTAATTGCGACAGCAGTGCTGCGTCGGTTATACGGACCCGACGGAGTCGACGTTATCCTCCGTCTCACTCCCTCCGCAGTCCCTAAAACTAAGGAGATCCACATCTCCCCCCTCGGAATCCGATGTATCCCTCATCCCCCTGCCAAGGGATAGTCGGTCCCTAAGTTCGCTAGTCAGCCCTTCACTCGGGTTCACCACTAGCGGCAGTGTCTCCCCTGAAGAGATACTGCTCCTCGCGGTTCCCATAGCAGGCTGGACCTCCTCCACCCCCTTCTCGGGCTGTGCAGTATCTGATTTGACTCCGACCTCATTCTTTCTGAATACCTTAAGTGTCACAGAACCGAAGCCGAAGTTTATAACCCCTTTAGTTTTTGACAGGGTAGCCAGGGATTCCTTATTTATAACCATAATTGATGATCTGAAATTGCCCTTAGGCTCCTCCTGCTTCACAATCTTCCAATATCCTGTCGGAAGATCCAGGTTGCAAACCTGGATATTCCTCAGGGATTCATCCAGGCTTGCCGGCTCCGTGGAGAGCCAGACCATTGCTTTTGGTCTGCTAGGTATTTCCTCCTTGGGAATTGCCTTGAGCTTAGCTCCTGGCCATACCTCGCCTACCTCCTCGATCGCCTTCCTATATAAGAAGGCCGACCGTTGATCCACACACGTGGTCAGCTTCAGCCGTCGCTGATACCAACACGCGTCCCTGCAAACTGGCGGTGGTCCTGGATGTTGTCCAAGGACTCGGAGGAAAACGAGGTTCAGTGCATTAAACACCAACCTCCATTTTTCCCCGGTGATGCTCCCATCTTCGTGACTTTCGTCCACGACGGCTAGCACCACCTCCCCCTCCTTCACAACACCGCTGAAGAGCTTAGGCCCCTTCTTCGACTGTTCCCCCTGGAGCTTGGCCTGTTCCGCCAACTCCGTCCACTGCTCCTCCGGGACTGTAGCCAGTCTATCCAATGCACGGTAGGCCGAACGCCTTGCCCGATACCTTCGAACCGAAGGAGCAGTGACTTTCTCCTTCTTGCCGCTACCACTAGTTCCTGGCTTGCAAGCCGCGGAACCAGTTTTAACCCCACCGACGGCTGGAGTCACAGACCCCCCCCCCCCGTCTCCTCCAGCATTTGAGAAGTGCTGGCCACTTCTTTTTGTTTTTTGTATTGCTGTCCATAATGTGTTCCCACGAGTATCGGAGAAATAGATGGTCCGCCCGTGTAGAGATCCGTATACACGGGTAAGGCTTAATACAACTGGAGGTCGCCAGGTATCCGGAGGACTCCGTTCGAGACTGGGCTTTCTTAAATGGGCCCCCAACCTAGTTGATCATCAGCACGGGTCGCATAACACCTTAATCCAGCCCATTGGCTCGCCGAGCGCCCCGCTCCTCCGCGCCTCAGCCCTTCTCCCACATTAACCTACTCATTTCGCCATTCAGGGGATTACCATTTATAGGGTTCCCTACTTACTACTTGAAGACCCGGGGCGGATTGAGACGTGACGCTCAGTTCACCGTGGTTTGTGGTCGATGGTTTTATGGCGCCATCAGTTCGATCTTCCATACTGGGTATCATAGGCACTCATTATTTAGTGAACAGAGGTTAACCACTCCCCAGTTCCCTGAGACTCTCCTCCCAGCAAAGCTACGGTTGGGGCGGCTTATTTGATTCACCGCTAACCTACCTATCGATAGGCCGTCCACTATCCACCACCTGTGACCCCCCGGTAGCTGCAGCCCGCGCCGGGATGAGGCTAGTAACACAACTAAATTGCTGAAAAAATTGATGAATGAGTTACGCAATGATATGAAATTACTGATGAACGATGAGCCTGGTTTGCGGTGGTTCTGTAGTGTAAAAAGGATTAAATAACATCCTATCCAAAATCTACAAATCACTCAAAAAATAGAAAAATCAGAAGAGAACATAATCAATAATGTTTTTAAAAGAATGAAGAGACCTTAACAACAGTGATTCATGCCTTTTCCCAATCTTTTGTTCAACCAGATGAAAGCCGGGTCACAAGATCCCTGTCCGAAGCCTCACCCAGACCGAAACACCAAGTCTAGTGAATCAAAAGCCAACAAGTAATAATAACCTACCCGGAACATCGCAATCAACCATACCCGTCTCTAATATTAATACAACTGCCAATGACGTTGAATTAATTAAGAGGCTTTTCGTTAGCCGCATACATAATGCAGTACCGGATGAACAGTTTCTCAAACTACTCTGTGGCCAGCGGGACTGTTTGTCAAATCATTTGATTGGGGTTAAAGATACGCGTCACTTAATCCAGTAGTAAATTTTGATGCTGGGAAAAATAGTGCCACAACCGCTATTTCGCGTCCCGAAAACTTAATCAAGACAGAGAGAACAAAAACAATTAAAGTTGGAGATGAAATGTGCAATTCAAACGGGGGCTTATTTTATTTTTCATCTTCAGAAAACTACTCCAAGGCTGAGTAACATTTATTCACTTAAACATTGCGATACTCAAACTGACATTGATATGAAACCAACACACAACAAGTCAATCATCTCGTTATTTAAATCTATACTTGTGTTAACAAGAGGCTTAACGGATATAATTTGTGTTAGTAATATTCCATCTCAAAAATGGCGGCTAGCTGAACCTCAGCTTTTAACCTGGATAAATAGTAAACACTTTGTAACTTCATGTATTTTGTAATCTTAAAATATATCTTTCGCGGAACGGACTTATAAAATCGGTTAAAAGTTTATAAAATTGAGTGTAAATACGTTATTGCAGCGATCTAATATATGCTCAAAAAACTGAACAGGTTACTTGCAACAACGGAAAGATGAGCATTTTACAATTACTTTGGATGCTAACCATCATGTCAACAGACTTAGGTCGGTGGTGGATTATATTACAAACTATCCATAAAATGGGTTTTAAACATTCCATTCAATATGTCAACTCAGTATGAAAGAGCGCTATCTTCCCGTTGGATTACTGGTGATCCCTCAAAGTTTTCACATAGTAACTGTATGGATTTTCCAACTACATCTCCGACATTTTACAAACAGTTTTCTGCAGAGTCAAGCTATAAAAATTCATTCATGGAAAAGATGTTTTACATTAAACACTCAAACAGCCTAATTAAACGCCACTTAAAGGACCACTACATCAAGAACATCCTTTGATGAGGACAATATGATGCGACTGTGTGAAAACACTACTACCCTTATTACCCCAAACAGATATATTTTTTGTTCATCGGGTACGGAAATTATGTTAGATCACCAGACTTACCGAGTTATCGAGTTATAAACATTATCTATCTTAAGGAAAACATAAAGATGTCGAACATTACAAAAATTGAAGGTGTACCTGGATGTATGTATAACAAATAAGCATAAACTGGGCAATGATCTCACACAGTTATTTAAATGTTATTACTGACCAAAGGTACTCGAAATCTTCTACTCTTTCAAAACTATGGTCGCCGATTGCGATATTTGCCATAGAGATACGCCTGGGAGTTGTGTAGCGATCGAATGGTATGAAACTGTCTTTGATATCGCTGGGTTTACGGTTAAGAAGCACGATATCTTCTGCACATCCAAGAATTTACCGCGACTTACTAAATATTCAGAGCGAAGTTTCGATGTTTCGTTTTCTTACTACAAACTCGATCGCTTAATTGAACAGCAGCAAGTGTATAACTCTCCCGTTCAACACACTTCTATTCTTTATATAAACCTAAACTTTATAATGTACACAAATAAATGAGTTTTCATGGTATTTTAACACATATGAGTGTGGCCCAACGTTCTTGCGGTTGAACTTTAATATGTCTGCTGAAACTCTATATACAGTTTATGTATGCTGATATTGAACTCCCAACATCTTTTCAGAAACATCATCATGGTAAAATACAGGTCAGTGGTTCTTCGGATGGGCAAAATTCAACTGAAAGTCGTTGGTGATGTTTTCGTTGGGATAAAGATGAGACTGGCAAGTACAACGATAGTCACCATCGTTTTTACACTTTAGACGGTCGCCTTTTTATGCAGTGGAAACTCCAGTCCAATTCTATGACAGCTGTTCTTGGTACCAAACAGTGACGATAAGATCGTATACGTTTGATGCATTCACAGTACATTTTTTTATTTTTCGCTACTGTGCGGGATATTCAACAAAGATATTTTCAATCGGCGGAACAGTTGCATTAAAAAGGGTCAATTCGTCGGTCCAATTAAGCAGATTTGGAAGTATGTTTGCCAATCTGAGAGAAAATCAAACAAATTTTATCTCAGATTTCAATTTCCGCCTTTTATGAATGTTCTTGCTTCTTTTGTCGGAGACATTTAGGCCTACCTTTCTTAGCACGTAAATATTTTGCCAGAGTTTTTTTTTAGTATTGCAAGCCAACCAGTTATCCGCAAGGTTTGTTTATTTTTGAAAACTAGGTGGCACTAGTCATCAAATCAATCATTGCGGCACATCGGTGTGTTGTTTTAGCTAACTGCAAAGCGGGCCACTGCTCCTGGATGTTAAGTGGAAATTTTTCTTTATCAGTGGGCCTGTCGAAATAGTCGGCAAATGCTGATTAATATTTCTGCAATGATGCTTAATCTTCAAAAGCATTAACCTTCCAACGGACGGTCTCTCCTGCTTGTCTACTTAATGTAGATATCAATTTGCACTTATAGGTTTCATCTGAATCCGTGTTTGATTCAACTAAATTCAACATTATTATCAGTTTAATGACCAATGGTACTTCCAGACCACCAAAGTTCTTGACGACATTGTTGTCCGTGTAAAGTTTACGATATCATATTCGTGATGAATCCTATTTAGAAACCCGAGGCTTTTGTTTTGAGTTCATCGCACAGTTGTTTTCGTGAATGAAGGTTGTTGCCTGCCGCAGAACTAACTTGTTGCATTCTGTCGTAGCTTTAAAGCTACCAGAAAAGCTCCTTTGGAAGCTGCCACTTCCGATGAACGAATTCCTAGCAAAAATCACTGGAATGTCCAGTGATGTGGAAAAAATTTAAGTATGAAATTTTATCTTGGTCAATTAATCCAGCTAGGCTGAAAAGGGGTCGAATTTTAGTTGAAAAATGCAGTTATTTGTCAAAAATCGCCAGGGCCGCTGGCGTTGGAAAACTAATGAATCATACTCATTTCCAAATTTAATTTAGATTCTTTAAGATTTAATCGTTTTCCTCGAAAATGATATACTTTGCGACATATTTGCAGACATCGAAAAAACTCATTTAGAAGCGGCCACTTTCGGTATACTGATTTCGGTCAAAAATCTTTGGTATCTCTCAATTCGTCGTGTAGACAAAATGTTGTGGGTTTTTTACAGCCCAGACGGATTAACTGATCGTGTTGAAACTTCACCTTGAAAAATGATAGCCGAAATCTTTCCATCGGAAATTTCAGCTTAAATGAAAGCTTTTTTATTTATACCAAATTTACAGATAGAGGTACAGATTACTTTTCCAAAATCCAAGCGGAATTACGATTTTTAACAAAAACTGACAAACTTTAACAAATTAGACCTGGCGAATTTGAATTGAAAAACTTTTTTAATTTGTCATCACTACGGTCCAGGCAGATTGACAATTCAGAAAAAGCTCCAAACTCAAACCTTTTCATTAATTGCGAGATATTCTGAAAAATTTAGTGGAAATTTGTGTACCGTAAAAAGCAGCTTCAATCAGAGCTTTTTAAATGTTTCTCATAATGTTGAAAAGTTTAACATTTACAAAAATCGACAAAGAATTAAAAGATTTATATTAAGTTAAAGATTAAATTTCAACCAACAAGGGTTTATCTGATATTTCAGCAGCGATATTATATGCAAGACGTTTTATACAATGTCGGTTGTTGCCCATAACATATTAACCCCCCCTCCCCCCATTTTTCATTCCAAAATCATTTTATGACTGAAACATAATGGAAACTGATGCATCTTATTTTTATGTAAGGTTATATGCTAATGACGTTCTTGTCGATATAAAATTATATGTTAATATAAATTATTCTCAGAATAAGCTTAACGAATATACATAAAATATTATATTTCATAATAATTAATGTCTTAACACAATACGACGTTAATAGAGTAGCGTAGATATATTAATGAAATGCAAAAGACACTTGATACCCATATACTCGTATACGAGTAAATTTCATCAAAAACCAAATTGCCAAAATGAATTCCTGCCAGTGTTTTCGTTGTTGATTTATTTATGAATAAACTGGGAAAAAATAAAATAAAATTCAGTGGAGCTGTTTAATTTCATTACGTAATCGCCCCGTAATGACATAATTTTTTTTGGCAAGCTTCTTATACTTAAGATGTCGTCTTTAATTTTTAAGACATGTACTTGACATTTAATATTTTCTTGTCGTTTTGCTGCTGCTTGTAATTTCATGTCTGTGTAATTCCTTCGTTGTTGTATTTGTATTCTGTGTTTACCAGCAAGTTGTGGATCATCTTCTTATATTAATATACAAGCATACTTTGGCAACATTATTTTGTGAGTCTTATGCTTTAAGTTAAAACTTTGGAAAAAGAAACTTCGTACAAGAGACTTTTTTTTGATACTCTTAACATATATACGTACTTTATACTTTTCGCTGAAATAAAATTGGTAAATTTGTAATGCTTGTGGCGCTTTTTTCATATCATTCGCCATATTATACATACCGTTGGAAAAATGAAAATGTTAACTTCGGAATGCTATATTTTAGTTAATGGTATTAAGTTAAATTAATCGTGCATCTACACGGTAATACGTCCTTTATTCCTGTTTCAAACAGAAATAAACTAAACGAAAATCGGTAACTATACAGTCACTGCTGCAGATATTATACTAAATGGAGTAAATTATCAATATTTTCATTCATTATGACATGATAAAAGAAGTACTGATGAACTACAACGGCTATCATAGGTACCCCGATCTATATCATATTCCTGGAATATTCTCATCGCTAAAGAGAAATGCATTATCCAACATATATTAAAGCATCTTACAGTATGCCTTTCGTGGAAGCCACTTCACAACGTATAAGAAGTTAACATAGATAATTTTATCCCAGAAAATAAAAAAAAATTAATCAGGCAACACTATTTAAGCCTCATTTACTCTTATGTGAAGTTATTCCAAAAAACAGTAAGACTTTATTCATAATTTTAAAATTCTTTATTTCTCAAAATCTATTTCGTCCCTCTCAAAGTAATCCCTCCGGCCTAGTGTATTGACTTGTGCCAACGTTTTTTCCAATCCTCGAAACAGTTGTTAAAGTCAATTTCCGGAATAGCCTCCGATGCGAGAAGCGATTCACTTTTAAGGTCTTCAATTGACTCAAAACGGTTTCCCCGAAACGGTCGTTTGAGTTTGCTGAACGAGCAGAAGTCACACGGAGCAAAATCAGGCGAATACGGTGGTTGCGGAACGATATGGGTGGAATTGTTGGCGAAAAAATCACGTAAAACCAGTGCAGTATGAGAAGGTGCATTATTGTGGTGCAAAAACCAAGAGTTGTCGACATACTTCCAGCCTCTTTTTACGAATAGCTTCGCGCAAACGACGCATAACATTCAAATAGTATTCCTTGTTGACAGTTTGGCCGGTCGGAAGGAATTCGGAGTGCACCACACCTCGATAATCGAATAAAACTGTCAACATCACCTTGATTTTTGGCTTGCTTTGACGTGGTTCTTTCGGCTTCGGCTCACCTTTGGCACGATATTCGGCCGATTGATCGTCTGTTTCCGGGTCGTAAGCATAGATCCAAGACTTATCACCAGTTATAATCCGTTTCATGGCATCCTGGTAGTCGGAAAGCATTGTTTCACAGACGTCAACGCGACGCTGACAGATGTCAGGATAGATGTCACTGACAGTCATACCACCATAGAAAAAAAAATATTTCGACGAATGGTTTTCCGCGCAAAATTTAAATTAAAAAATCTTACTTCTTTTTGCCCACAGTAGTTTATATTTGTTATGAGTATATAAAGCTTAAAATATATTATTTTTTAAATATTTCTCGGATTGAGACTATACAGATTTAGAATGGATATGCAAGCAGCTTATTTGAGTAAAAATTTCAAGATGATCGGTATATTACAACTTGCCGAAATATGGCTTCTGGCTTTTTATTTCTAAGCATTTTCGAGAAATAAATCAGTTTTTATTACCGCGTACCCATTCTAAATATGTATAGCCTTAATCCGAGAGAATTTTAGTTTCGGCACACGGGACTTCTTATACGTCACTTCACAATCGCTCACTAGGTGTATATTGCAAACAAATGGAACCCCAGCCTAGAAAAACATAGAGAGGCCTTTACAATTGCTTTCGATGTATTCAAGGATTGTAACAAAGTTTGGCATGAATGACTATTGTGGTAAACGGAAGATCTTAAACGATACACATCTTTTATGCCATATTTATATAAAGTTAGCCCAGCTTTCATCCTACGAAAAGGTGATGGCAACACTAAACTATTTTTCGTGCCAGGATATTACTGCCAGCTGAGTAATTTTACCATCCCAGAATATTTCATCCCAGGAAAAACAATATTGAGCGAAAATTATCCTCCAGAAAATAAATTTAATGGCTAAAGCGAATGTTCATTATCCGATCACTATCAACCCAAAAATTGCACCCGAGGATATGTGGTCCCAAAAAATATATGACAACGCCATATAACAACTAAACTTTACATTATAGGAATTCTGCAGACTCGACAACTAAACTTTACATTATAGGATTTCTGCGGCTAAACCGATTTTGCTCAATAGTTTTTTGTTGTGTTCGCAATTGCCAGGAGATGGTTCTTACGAAAGAAAATTTTGAAAAAATCCACCGGAGAATCGTTAATTAACCGACGTTGGTTGCATCTTTTTCCGAAACGTGCAGATGAATGTACTGCTCGTAACGTAGTTTTGATTGATTGAAGCGGATGAAATTTAAACGTTCCGTTTCGATCTTCACGTATGTTGAAACAATCGACGATATCTCAAAAGATGATTCTCCTCGCCTTGTCGCATCATCAATGGATAAGTATAAAACTGCATGGAACTGACCTTCTTATTTGTTTCTTCACCTGCAAAATGAATATGTTATTTGTATAGCAATAACCAGTCAGCGGATTGACCATCTTTATCTGGAAGTGGTAACCATCCTATCCGTAACAAAGCATCAATGGATATTAAAGTGCATCATATTGTTACAAATCCTATGGAGTTGTTACTGATATTTTTTGCCAGGTTACCTCAAATATATGTTATCATTATTACGAAATTTGACATTTTTTTCATTCCAACACGCGCTTCAATGATTGAGTGATGTGTGCAGGTGCTCCCCCTTGAATTTTACTATTAGTTTAATTAGACTGCAATCAAAAGTACGAACATAATAACGTTCTTGTTCTTCTATGTGTTTACATAAAATGATTAATGAAAATCCGTTGAATTTGGAAGGTGAAACATTAAAAAAATAGCTGGGAGTCGAGGGTAGGTATGGTGAGCAAGCATGTGGCATAGAAACAAAGGACAAAAAATGAATTTGCGATATTTTGAGATAAATTTTAAGCGGCCTAGCAAGATCAATGGAACAGCTTGGTACCCACGCCTTAACCCTGAGCGAGGGAAGGCTGGCGAGAAAAGACGGCTTTAAGTGGTTTCCATTGATAGAAGTAAATTTTCAGTAGCCTTTCGTCTGACGTCCAAACTTTAGAGCAAACGGTCTTTTGTATGCTCTAATGATTATTTTGTGATCATCGGAAGACATTGTCTAGAAAGAAATTTTAAACAAACGAGCCAGCGCATTGTGTTCATGAAAAATACATTAGAGTTATCAATTATCATTCGGAATTTCTAACGAAATAAATTTCATGGAACTTGGGTTCTTCATTTGCTGGAGGCCTCAACGCTCCGCTTCAATGATAAATTTGACCTTGAATCTATATCATGGAGAGCAATTGCAAATATGATGAGTACAATAGTTCAACATTATCGAAATGATGAACACGTGGTGACATCATTACCTTGACAACAACATTGGACAACAACATTGGTTCCAAATTACGTCATGTTAAAGCATTGATAGTATTGTTGCGTGTGTGCGAGAAAATGTCTGGATAACGTTGTATCTCCATAGAAATAAGTACGCAATGGCTCCGATGGCGAAGTCAAAACCGGCAATTTAACTCAGCGAAGATCTTTGTAGTCGATTGTACAGTCAAAAATGAAAGCAGCGCGATTTCAAGTAACCTTTTGTCGAATCTGAGCTGGTTCCCGTGCAGCGCGAACTTGTCCAATATGAGCACGTCTCTGTTCATTTAATTCGTCGCGTTGCTTTTGTGTTTCATTCTCACGCACACCGTGCATTCTTTATGAATTGCGCGTTCTTCGTTATAAACTAATGCACTAATAAATTTGTGGAAAAAATAGGTGTTGTTGTTTCTGGATTGGTTAAAAACGTCAATTCGTCATCTCCCCTTGTCTTATTCTTCACAAATGCACTAAAGGTTCGTAAGTTGTTGGCACCATGCATTAGCTGATTGGTAAGGCGCGAAAATGTGCTGACGTTGTGTTTTAGTTTGTTGAAGCTTGAATGCCGTTCAAATATGTGTACTAACGGGTTGACTTCTTTTATGCCAGCCAAATTGACTATTTAGTTTTCTTTTAATTTCTCCAGATGTACTTCATTAGGAAGGTTGTTGGGTGTGGGTACATCAAGATCCAACTGTAATTCCTCATGAAGAAAATCTGGACCCCTCCACCATAAGTTGCTGTTAGCGAGAGCTAAACGGGTTGTTCCACTTGACGCTATGCCTGCCGGATTTTCAATTGACCTTACATGATGCCATATAGTTGTTGGCAGCATACATTTTATTGCAGAAATCCAATTGACCACAAACGTTTTAAATCGGTTTGGCTTCCCTCTAATCTAGCATAATGTAATTTGAGTCAAGCCAGGCGTAAGTCTTGATGTCATTGAGTTTTACGGTATATTGAGTATGGCTTATGAGTTTCGCTAGTAGCAAGGCTGCGTTAAGCTCCAGACGTAGGATTAATAATTTAGTTTTGATAGTAGCGACTCTTGTCTTTGCTGTGAGTAGGTGTGTTGTAATGTGCCCCATATTGTCAGTTGTTCGACAGTATACCACCGCAGCATACGCAGACTCGGATGCGTCGAAAAATGCAGCTCAATTGATGATTCTGTCTACACAACAGTGTCAATCCACCGAGGAATCATTATCTGCTTCATTATAGATATTTCTTCCTTGTAGTTCATTCATCTAGCATTTAGTGTCGCTAATAGGAAATCATCCTATCCTATTCCAATTGTCCATCTTACGGGACATGTCGGTTTATGGTGACAGCCACCTTATGGGGTCGAATAATTTGGATGAATCTGATAACAATGATCGCTTGGTTTGGTGTCCGTGTGATAGTTGCAATCTTGAGACATCGAACTCAAAGCATCTGTAGAGGGATGATACAAGATCCCTAAGGTTTTGATTTGTACGTGGTATTTATGATGTAAATCTCTTGGGATATGTTCAAAAATTTCCTCGGAATTGGAAATCCATTTTATCAGGTACAAACCACTTTCTGGGAGTTCCCTTAATTCCTTAATAGTTGAAAATGCTTCCTCTATAGTTTCAAAAATCCGACGACAGGATCTTGGATGCTGTTCGATAAGTGCTGCTAACCGTGTGCAATATGTAGGTAGCCATAGGTTTAGCGGGATCGTCTTTCCTTAATATTCTCTGATAATCTCGATCTGCCTCATCAATCCATGCCTGTCTGTACATTTTCTCGATATCTGCAGTCAGTATGAATTTATGCCGTCGCCATCGAAGCAAGCTGTTCGTAAGATCTTGCTGCAATTTTGGGCCAATAAATAATTTATTGACACTCCCGTGGTTGTTGAAAAGTGGCGCGTATATATTCCCAATTTTGAAAAAAGACAAGGATGCAAATGACCCGGAAAATTATCGGCCAAACTGATGTTTGATGTGAAATTTAGGAATAATTCACGAAATTATAATTTTTGAAAAATTTTGGACGGAAAAATTTGATGCCCGACAATCAATTTGGATTTCGGCAAGAGCATAGCACGGTGCATGCAATTACAAAATTAGTTTCGGACGTATGCCACAATTTAAGTTTCAAACATCCAACAGACGCAGTAATGATTGACATCAAAAAGGCATTCGAATCAATTTGGCTAGATGGTTTGCTGACAAAATTAAAAGATTTGGACTTTAGCGGGGATCTCATCGAAATTATCTATGAAATTATATACAATCAAAACGGGCGGCATACATTCGAACAGGGAATTTTAAATTTTAAATGGGGTATACCAGGGCTCTATAACGGCACCAATTGTATTAAATTTATACACGGCAGAGATGATTGGCAGCAAAATTCTAAACGGTACTGTACAGTAGTAAAAATTTGGTCGGCGATATACAGGCGCAATTAAATAAAGCAATAGACTACGTACAAGACTATTTACATACCTGTCGCAACCAAATGAACGTGGGCGAATGTGCAAATGTGAGGCGATACTGTTTCGAGGTCCGCTACGAAATGCAAACCGAGACCTGAAAAGAAACTGGAGAAAATTAAATGTCACAATATATTAGCAACCAGTGGTCTTGAAGGAAACAGTCAAATATTTAGGTATAAATATCGACAGCATGTGTTACATAGCCAATTACACGACAATACAATTGGAGAAGGCGAGAAGAGCGTTTATGGGGGCGAAACGGCTTTTTTACAGCATACTCGTACATATTTCGGAGAGAGTCAAAACAATTGCGCACATGTCATTAATTCGGCCGATACTAACGTATAGATGTCAAGTGTGGTATAATCACGTGGCACCTGATTATACCACACTTGATTATACATGAAGAGGGTGAGAGTGATTGAGAGGATGTGTATCAGACACTATCGTGGGCTGTATAGAAAGACAGAAGCTGGGTCCAAGTACTATATTTCGAATAAATCTCATTACGATAATTACGATGCAGGCCGCATTGACATTCATATTATAACTTTGATACATAACCATATACTGCGAGCATGCAGAAATACGGAGAACTCGTATTATGTGTACGAGGCTTTGGCAGAACAATACCTGAGGGAGGTACCACGGAGGGCGGTATCAGGTCCTAATTTATTTATACAACTTGATCGGCGAGGATACATACAGGATCGGACAGGTATCCCGCTAATTTATCATGTACAAAGGCGACCAAATGGGAAGTGTTTCGTGAGGGAAAAAATTGAGAGTCCAGAGGAGCATCTGAGATATAACACAAGTGTCAAACAAACGGAGCCGAGTGATTTTGAGGCAAGATGCTCTAAATATTGGATTCACTGGCTGACCAGCGAGGAAATGATACAACAGGCGAAGAGAGGAGATATAGCCATATATCAAACTCGTGATAGTGTCGAATTCTTACCGACCAAACCACCACCCCGATAAACCATGCCGTTCGGCCCGTGGAACTACCGTTAGGTATTACTTCGCGAGGCAGGCTCAACTTTTGCTGCTCGGCTGGAATTAACTCCTCACTGAATTTCTGCTTCTTTCGAGGCGTCTTAACTCTCTGATTATCCGTGGGACACTTCCGCTTACGGCGTTCCACCCATCTTGAGATGCCAACATAAACTCCACTATATTTTCCGGCGTTCGTTGGACCCCACGTACACAGATACTCCTTCTCTCCTCAGCAAATCGTGGACACTCGAATAATCCGTGCTCTACATTATCCGTTACTCCGATGCATAAAGGGCAATCTGGTGACTCTTCGTGTTTCAATTTGAACAGGTATGATCTAAAGCAACCATGACCCGTCAGAAACTGCGTCAGATGGTAACTCACTTCACCGTGTCGCCTGTTTAGCCATGCCTCATTCCATGTACCATTCGTCGACTCACTCCATCTTCTCTGCCATACAGTGATCGTCTCATCACGTGCTAATCGGTGGTTCTCTGCTTTTGTTCCTTAACCACGACGCAGGTAAGTGGGTTGGCGCTCCTTGGTAAGTAGTTCTATTGGAGGCATACCCGCAAGAACACCACCAGGATCTTCTGACACCGTCCGAAATTCACACAATACTCTCAGAGCACTTAACCTCTGAACTGTTGCTACTCTTTGTCTACAAGTATTCTTCTCCAACGAGTTGACCCAAATTGGTGCTCCATACATAATTATAGATGTAACAACGTTGGCGAGCAGAACTCTGCTGCTCATCCGCGCCCCTCTTGTATTCGGCATTATTCGTGCTAGTGCCGCATTAACTCTTCTTGCTCGCTCGCTGGTGGTAATGAGATGTGACTTTTATGACAATCTGGCATCGATCATTTTCTCCTAGGTATCTTATGGATGGTTCACTAACAATCTGTTGGCTCCAATCTCTAAGGTTACGTTCTCCATTACTTTTCGGCTTCTGTTTTATGTTCTGCTAGTTGCAGCCAAGCAGATGTTAACCACTGTTGAATAAGTCTGACCGTCCTTTTACAGTTGTCCACAATCTCCTCTCTGTGCTTGGCGACAACTACAATCGCGATGTTGTCCGCAAATCCAATCACCTGTGCGTCACTTGGTATGGACAGTCGAAGTACACCATCGTACATCACATTCCAGAGTATAGGACCTAACACTGATCCTTGAGGAACTCCACCAGTCACCTCGTAAGTTTTCTTTCATTCCTCCTTATCATACAACAAGATCCTCTCGCTAAAGTAGCTGGGAACTAGTCTCAGCATGTACTTCGGTACGTTCATCCGCGTCCGTGCGGTTTTTACTACCACGTAGCCATCGAGAACCGGATATCGCCTGGTGTGCCGTATCTACAACCTCTTTAATCGCATCCACCGTTGAGAGCGCCTTTCGAAAGCCATACTGCTGTTCTGCTAGGTTTTCTGCTCTATCTATGGCCTCTTGTAACCGGTCACATGCAACTCACTCTATGGTTTTGCATGCCGTATGCAACAGACAACTGGACGCCAGGACAACGTGGTGGTTTGTCTCCTTTTGGCAACAATACTAGTCTCTGTTCCTTCCATTTACCAGGAAACACCCCCTCAACTAAGCATGCAGTATATACTTCCGTGAATAAGTTTGGGTATGCTTTAACCGCTAACTTCAATGCAATATTCCGAATGTCTTCCGGGTCAGGAGCTTTATTGTTACCCACATTGCCACATGCCTTCAGAACCTCCTCCTAAGTAACTGGTGGTACATCATCCTCCTCGTTGCATAATACTTCTAACACACAATTGGGTTGCTGCGGGAGCAGGTGACCTACTATGTCAGACAGCATTGCCGGGCATGTGGGAGCAGTGGCGTAATTGCTTCTGAGTTTTTTCATCACCAATTGGTAGGGTCTACCCCAGGGATCGCGGTCGACCTCCTCGCACAGTTCGCGAAAGCACTTTCGCTTACTTGCTATAATGGCGTGCTTAAGCTCCGATCGAGCTGTACAGTATTGTTGTCGAAGGGGAGAGTTTTCGACGTGTCTAGCACGCTGGTATCGCCTTCTTGCGTTCAGGCACCTTTTACGCAATTCAGAAATCTTGTCGTTCCACCAAAGGACTGGTTTTCTACGATTATCCACCATCCTTCTTGGCATTGCTGCATCACAGGCTCTTGTAACATGTCTCATAAGCTAGACGGCTTTATTATTTGCGGTACCAAATAGGGTAAGATCCTCCATCATGAGACGGAAAATGTTCTCATCGAACGCTGCAGACCTCCATTCTTTTCTCTTCCTGTGTCTAACTATAGTCCTTTGGGGTTTACTATCCGCCAGTTCATACACAATAGCTTAATGATCACTATGCGTACATAGATCGCTCACTCTCCACGCTACTCCTCTATCGGCAAGACAATGGCTCACAAACGTTAGGCCAACTATCGAGGTTGCATTTCCTCTACAGAAAGTAGGTGTATTTTCTGCGGCAATGATGCGAAGGCTTCTAACAAAGCGGTTCCTCTGCTACTGGTTTCTCTACTTCCCCACTCTACGGCCCATGCATTAAAATCTCCAGCTATGAGCACCGGATTGTGGCTCCGTGCATCATCCGTTAATTGACCGAGAAATGTTTTAAATTCTTCAATCGATGCACTAGGAGGTGCGTAGCAACTATAAATATGAACGCCATTCACTTTGGCTCTGACAAACCCGGTTAAGAACTCACACCAACTTCCTGTAGGGGGTTTGTGGCACCACCCATACAACAGCTCGATTCGTTCTATCTGAAGCCCAACACCGTCTTTCAAGGTTCCTATATTGCTCACACAGAATTACAATGTCCGCTTTCACGTCTTGTATGAATTGCTGCATCAGATCCTGGGCAGCCTCACAGTGGTTAAGATTCACTTGGATGAATTTCATTTCCAACGCTCTTTTTGCAGCGGTTTTTGGTATACAGGACATCTACCACTACCAGTTACGTGTTTGCCACAGCCTATGTCCGTTTCGCCGCATAGCATGTGTGTGTGTGTGTGTGTGTTTGTGTGTGTGTGTGTGTGTGTGTGTGTGTATGTGTGTGTGTGTGTGTGTGTGTGTGTGTGTGTGTGTGTGTGTGTGTGTGTGTGTGTGTGTGTGTGTGTGTGTGTGTGTGTGTGTGTGTGTGTGTGTGTGTGTGTGTTTTTTATCACATCATATTAATTAATTTTATATTATATAATTAATTGTTCAGTTTCATAAATAATTTCAGTTTTTTGGTAGTTGCAAAACAAACTCTAAATATTTTTTCTAAATTGAGTTAGTTTACGTGCCAGAGTGCCAAAATTAGGGACAACGGGCGCCATTGTATATATATATGTTAAGGATGGAGTTAAATTGGTCCTACACCCACTGTAAATATTGTATTACATAAGGAAAAATAATGAAATAAATGGATTGATTTTTGGGAGAAAAAAGGTTATTCCAATCCTAACATACGGCTGTCACTGGGGTGCTCATTATAAGTTACCCTTAATATTTTAAAATAATAATGTGGCGCATTATGTTTTCGAACTTAAAATATACAGAACTACTATTGCCAAAACACTGGATATTTAGTTGTTGTGTTTATTTTATAAATCGATTAATATATGTATAAAATTAAAATAAAAGCCTCTGATAAAATTGGGATAACTTCACTTACTGAATTAAAGAAGAAAATACCAACACTCATAACGCCAGAAAAGGTATAAAGAAGAACGGTCAATGCACAAAGGTTTACAGTGAAGCTGTCGAAACCTCGAATGAGATAACTAAACGATTTAGTATTTCCGTAGGGCTATTAAATACACAAATTTATGTCAGCTATCAACCTTTACTTGATGGAACATGCATTTAGTGCAGCAGCTCTGACAGTACAAGGAGCTAGAATTGTCTAAAATTCCGCCTTGCACCAAGTTAAAAATAAACGTTAAAAAAAATCATATCATAGTGTAAGTTATATTCCAGAACTATTTTGGACCCAGGCCTGCCGGAATTCTCGAAAAATAAAGTTGATAATAGAAAATAATATTAGTCAAAGAAACAACAAGGGCGGATCAACTCGAAAGCATTATCATACAAAAGATGATTTATGGAATTTTGATTTATTCGCTTAATCACCATCAAAAACTGGGCCCTTGATACTACGCTAAATCGTATATAATATATGTTGTCAAAGATGCTTCGTAATTGGAGTTGATACACCACACGTGACTAACTATTAAGTTGTTAGCCGCTTCATAAATATTTATGATTAACATATCGTCTCAGTAACTACAACTAGAAAATTTCTTTAGCATTAGGGTACTCTATGACGATACTAAATCGTCCCCAATCTAAATTATTTATATTGAAAAGGAATGGAAGTAACAAACAACGGTTGTACAAATAAATTTTCAATTCCAATTATTTTTCGGATAAGTTGGAACATTTTGCGTGGTGGTTTAATTTGTGATTTACTTTAAAAACGATAAATCATCGCTTGAGTAAATCAAAATACATAAAATTGTTCGTTTTTACGTAATGCTTTGCCACTTATTTATAATTGTGTAAGACTTACATATTTTTATGTGGCTTCAACACTTTATTAATATATCAAAATAAAAGTTATTCATCAAGGTGTTATGGCAACTGAATTTTATTATGCCAATGTATTTCTCAGCATCATAAAATTTAAATCGGAAAGGAACCATTCAACATTTTTATTTTGCTTTACAGCCACCATGTGTTATTTATTGTTATTTGGGTTTAAATGATTTTAAATAATAAAATACGAAACCATGTCGATCCCTTTTCTCTCCGTCAACGGTTTTAAATACGAAAATACATTTCTAGTAGTATTTTGTAATGATGCTATGGATTTGGATGTGGTATACTCGTATATACGGCAAAAATACTCCATTTAGTTATGACGTCAAACATACGAATAATAAAATTGATTTTTGATTCAATTTAACCGTACATAATATAAACTACTTAAAAATTCATTTCAATTTCTTTTTTATTAATGGAACATATAAGGCAAAAAAAACTGATTCAGGTTATTACCTTCCCTTCAGGTAGTAATAGGGGATGACAAAAGTTAATATAAATTCAATTCGTTTATTGTATATATACCTTCCGTATATCATTATGGTTGATAGGCTTTATCAAATTATTTTTCTTCAATACTTTCGACCTTTTGACGCTCACGATTCCGAAGACTTATTAATATTTAATATAAAATAAATTATTTGGGTTTTAAGCATTGTTACGCATTATACTTATAAAGTATTTATATCTTATTGGTAATGATACGTAACATTTCATGCAGCCCAAAATATGTTTTTAAAATTTTGAAGTCTAAGCTTTCTAGTGAATTCTATGGATGGAAGGGTGGCTATATTGTGGCCATATCACCAATACCAGACATTTCTTTGCCACGTACACATAACTCTAGGATATACCACACTTGATTTCTAAAGTGATAAACTAAGCTCTACCGGGCTTTTGGTAACACTGTTTTGTACAGTCATAAATCAGAATTCCTCCTTATACTGAGCACCACTGTTGCGTACACCAGTTCCTTAGCACATTTCCATAGGTAGAAAACCAGGGGTGTGAAGTCTGGGGACCGTGTGAGCCAACGAATAGGATCACCCTTACCAATCCACGAGTTTGGTAATGAGTCATCCAATAATTATCTTACCGTTCGTTGGTTATGTGCCGGACAACCGTCATTTTGGAAAAACAATCAGCACATCCTCTTTTAAAACTGGTAAAATCAGCTCATGTAGTTCATTTTGAACAAATTCGAGATAAATGTCTCCGGAAAGGCATTCTGGCCAAAAATATAAACCGATAAGGTTTCGACCAATAACACCAGCCTAAACATTAACGCTGAATTTCCGTTAGAACGAATCCTGCCTTTTTCGTGAGGATTTTGTCATTTTCTGCCCCAACAGTGCAGAATGTGTAGCTCATATGTCCACAAAATCCATTTCACAAAGCTGACGTCCTCAACATATGTATGCAATATAAATCTACAAAACTCCAGCCATCTAGCATTATCACCATCTTCGAGACCTGGAACAATTTAACAAGTAAAACGTGAAACACACGGACACTGCCGGTAACAGATAGTGAAATATCGGCTGAACAGATCAAAGCAATTAACATCCAGTTTACTAATTTTAAAAAAGCAATCAATAACTTATAAAAGGTAGAATTCTTGGAAATGTAATATAGCATTGGAAAGCGCAAACTAGAGAATTTTTTTAAATAAAGTTAATTTCAAAATAACTTTTAGTTATAGAGAAATTAACTTTATTTTAAAAAAATGTTGTCGGTCCACCGCCAAATACCCTGTATAATGAATGTTTCACCAACTCCAAATTTCAAAGCTTATTATATTTTTGCATATATAACGTTTAATTATGTTCAAGCCATAACTTTTTAATTAAAGTATTTAATCTTTGGTTGTTGAATTATTTATTTTAACAAATTTACATAAAACGAAAGTGTTTCTGTAAATATGATTTCACTTTCTGGCTATGTAAAAATTAAATAGGAAAACACATTTAATTAAATTTTCTATTTTAAGTACCTTTTTACCTATATAGTTCAAGAAAATTCACTTTTACCTAAAATGTTTTTTATAGAAAAAAAATATTGGTGATCTCTGTTTCAATGGCTTTTCCAATTTTCGAGAAAATCTTCAACATTTATTTTATCCGCTATATCTAATTTTCGATGTACATATTTTCAAAAGAATAAAACCTTCTTTGATGAGAATTTGCAGTTAAGAGTTTGGCGTGTTAATTTGTTGCGTGACTTAATTATTTCTTTTTACTAATTTATGTTTATCCTATCGTCATTATCACACACTGTATTTTCAACTTATGTGTGTTATTATCAAAGCTAAGATTATAAATCATTCGTAGTAGAAAAACTTAAAGCAAAACGGAATTTATATGGTTCGTGTTTATTTACCACCACGTGAGTTGGTAAATGTTAACGGAATGAATGTAATCAAATAACACTTTAAACAGCAATAATTATGCATGAATAATAATTATAGTTATACAAGTATCACAACATGAAAACACAATTTATATAATTTATAAATGTAGCCTAGGTGTTCTATCCATTAAATGTTGATACACTTTTCACATAATGTGACATTTAGATAAATTAAACACGATGAACTTGATAACTGAAGCAAGCGATGGAAGTTTCCTTGCAACAAAAACAGTGTATTATGATTGCAATGCAGATAGATCACTTAACTTTTAGAAGAATCGACAATTCTAAATATTTCCAAAAAATTTGATTGCCACTAAGCAAGAGAGTCCTTTGAACATTATACTAAATTTCCAAAAAACATATATTTCTCAATCCGTCAACGTATATACGCTTGCTTGGGCACACTTTAGTGTGAAAATTAGGTATTAGGACAATGATTATCAAAGAATACTCGCACATCAAAAACATTATTTATTAATTATGACCTCTTCAAATTCCCATCAAACATAACAATTGGCCACAAAATTAGTCAGAAATTCTGAACTAATAGGACCTAATGAGATAACAACGGAACCCCATCAAATTAACAACCAAATTCATACATTCCGTATTTTGGAATTCGGTTATATTATGTCATCGAATCTGGATTATAGGCGAATCAGGCGACATATTGTAGCAGCTTAAACGCCGACTTACTCAAAATTACATCATTAACGCAAAAATAACCGAAACATACAGAATCTGTGACAATAAATTGTATCCGTTCAAAATCAGTAAGGCTAACCATCAGGGATTTTTGCAAAAAATTTGAAAATATTTTATTGTCGAAATTCCGGTCCAAAATGATTCTAGGTGATGAAAAAAAACATATTGAGTAAGAAATTAACGGTTTGGTTGGATTTGGAAAGCCCGGTTATTGGAAATTTCGTATTTTGAAATCCGGTTATATTATGTCATCGAATCTGGATTACAGGCGCATACGGCGACATATTGTAGCAGCTTAAACGCCGATTTACTCAAAATTACATCATTAACGCAAAAATAACCGAAACATACAGAATCTGTGACAATAAATTGTATCCGTTCAAAATCAGTAAGGCTAACTTAACTCATCAGGGATTTTTGCAAAAAATTTGAAAATATTTTATTGTCGAAATTCCGGTTCAGAATGATTCTAGGTAAACATATTGAGTATGAAATTAACGGTTTGGTTGGATTTGGAAAGCCCGGTTATTGGAAATTTCGTATTTTGAAATCCGGTTATATTATGTCATCGAATCTGGATTACAGGCGCATAAGGCGACATATTGTAGCAGCTTCTGTGACAATAAATTTTATCCGTTCAAAATCAGTAAGGCTAACCATCAGGGATTTTTGCAAAAAATTTGAAAATATTTTATTGTCGAAATTCCGGTTCAAAATGATTCTAGATAATGAAAATAACATATTGAGTAAGAAATGAATGGTTTGGTTGGATTTGGGAAGCCCGGTTATTGGAAATTTCGTATTTTGAAATCCGGTTATATTATGTCATCGAATCTGGATTACAGGCGCATAAGGCGACATATTGTAGCAGCTTAAACGCCGATTTACTCAAAATTACATCATTAACGCAAAAATAACCGAAACATACAGAATCTGTGACAATAAATTGTATCCGTTCAAAATCAGTAAGGCTAACACTATCAGGGATTTTTGCAAAAAATTTGATAATATTTTATTGTCGAAATTCCGGTTCAAAATGATTCTGTAATGTATATAAAGAATAAGCAACAATGAAGGTGCTTAGGAGCAGCTACGCAAATAAACATTTCTGTGGAAATCGAAGCTCTGCAGGGTATTTTTATTTGTTGTCAATATATCATTATCTAGAATTTAACAAAAAATTTTGTTCGATTTACTTCGGCGTTAAAAATATTTGAGTACTGCCGTAAACATTGTCATGATTTTCTATTAGAGGGTGTCCAGGAGCACCCAGGCTAATATTTATTTTTGAAGGAATCGCAGTTTTGAAAGGTTTTCGTGGAAAAAAGTTCAAAATGTACCTTCCAATGAAAATTTGCATTCGTTTTAATTTCGTATCGAAATTATTCCAGTATACTGCCGGAAACATTAAGATGATTTTCTATTAAAAGGTGCTCAGTATCATCTATGCCAATAACGATTGCTGATTGGATTGGAACACTAAAGGGTGGAAGAACTTAGTTGGATTGATCAATAAATTTGGATTAAGTTTTTGTTAGAAGGTGGTTTGGAGCTTCCATGCCAATATTAATTTCTAAGAAAATTGGAGATATGAAGTGCTCCCATGGCCAACATTTCAATATTTGCAATTTAACACAAATGTCCATCCGATTTAATTTCGTGCCGAATTTATTCGAGTTCTGCCTAAAACATTGTGTTGCTTTTCTATAGGCTGTGTTCAGGAGCATTCATGTCAGTAAACACTATTGGGGGAGTCAAAGTTTAGGAGGGTTTCTTTTGAGAATATTTCAAAAGGAATAATTGTTTCTCAACAAAAATATGCGATCGTTTTAATTTCGTATCGAGATTATTCGAATACTGTCACTTTTCGATTAGAAACTTTTCAGGAGCAGCTCTTCCAATAATTATTTCTGACGGAATCAGAGTTTTGGGGTTCCGTTCGTATTAATTACGTGTCGAAATTGTTCCATCTATGACAATAACCATTTCTGAAAAAACCAGAGTTCTAGAGTAATGAGTAACCTCGAAACGGAATTAAAACGAACGCAATTTTTTGTTGATAGTGTGGCGGGTTATTCTAAAGGGACAATTATGGGTCCGATGGGTCTAAGTCAATAATTAAAGAAAACTTCACGTGGGGTGTAAAATATTGTTTTTGTCAGAAATAGTTGTTGTTGTCAATATTTTGATTGTCAAACTCGCATTTGAAATCTAAAACACTACCGAATTATTAGTTAACCAAATTATTATAAAAATTTGTTGTTCTCATGTAAAGTTGCGGTAGATAGTTTCACAAAGTTATTTTTGTGAAATTGTTTTTATGTTTGGATATACACGAAAATAGTTTGCTGGTTATTTAATTTTAGCAAATAGTTAAATATTTGTTAAATTGTTTGTGCATACTTTTCTAAGCTATGATTTCTATAACAATTTGGGTTTCATAACGAAAAATTAAAAATTAAACTTTAGATACCCATGACTTCCGTCCTTTTGGGTAAATAAAAATATCTGTCCGTACCAATGGAAACAACTTCGATTTAGAAAATATTTAGAATTCGCAGAAAAATATGTTTGGATAGAAATACAACCCCGACTTTACTGTTATAATAAATTTTTCCGAGAATATTCAAACACTAAACGACTAGTCCGTGATTGGTTTGGATATAAGCTTTGAAATTTTTATGTAGAAACTTAACCAATTAAATTTTTAAGTATTTTTCAGTAGGGTATGAGCAATTAAACTGCTCATCCATTTTCTAGATATATAAATTTATAATTTTAGAGAAAAAAACATTATTCTGTCACAATTACTCTCTTGAGAATATATACCTTGACGTGCCTATACGCGATGATCAAGAAAGCACATGCGTCGCTTATGAGTGTCGAAAGCTTAAAATATTATTATTTTATTTATTCAACAAATACATTTTTACTCTTCGAAAAGTATTATCCAATATTTATTCGAGATAAATTTCCATAACTAAACGTTACGAAAAAGTTTATCCATTTTCAAACACTTTTGTGGTTTCACAATACACTTTTTTTGCTACGTGCGATATTTTATGGCATTTGATTACTATTTTGTTGAAAACAATATACCCCCACACGCAAAAAGTTGGATAATCTTTTTTGACTTAAGATTACCATGTATAATCGTCCTCTTCAACATACATCCCATTGTATTATCGTTATTTTAAAAGTAAAGTTGAGCTTTCGTTGTTGTTATACTAAGTTATAAAATATAATAACAAGTAATGTATGTATGAATATGTTACAAAAATACAAACAGATAAACTGTGTACGTATCATCATCAATTTATAAGTATCTACATATGTTTATCGTTAGATAAGCAAACAATAAATAGGGATCAGTTTTTTAATGTAGGTACCACATAATAAATAAACGAGCAGTGT
Source organism: Nephrotoma guestfalica (assembly GCA_963691935.1). NCBI lineage: Eukaryota > Metazoa > Arthropoda > Insecta > Diptera > Tipulidae > Nephrotoma > Nephrotoma guestfalica. The sequence continues at coordinate 87,294,475 of OY829913.1, forward strand.
TCATTACGAAATCGTATTACGAAAAAAAATCGTAATTAGTCTTTACCGAGTAATTAGGGATTTTATCCTCCGTTGAATGACAAATCAAGTGAAAATACGCGATAAACATTATTTGTATTGCCAATTAGAGTACGTAATGATTGCAGTTTAAAACATATGAGTAATTAATCGTATAGCAAGAATAAAAGCTGTGTACCAACCTACTTAAAAATGAATTGGGATTTATGCAATGCACAACACAGTTCATTACGATATCAACTCATGATTTTATAGTTAACGATAGTCCGTATTCGCCTTTTGACATAATCACAATAGATACGCACAAAGGGTATAAAAAAGCTTTAATAATCCGAAAAATATAGTCACGTAAACTTTTCTATATTTAGGCATCTTCTCTCTAAATTTAACATAAAAATTTTCTTATCTTCCGAATATGGCAAAAATACAATTTTCATGTTACTAACCTTTTTTCGTATTAATGTAACATTTTTTTTAAGGACATCATCATCAATAATAGTATCACCCTTATATACATTTTGTATTCATGTATGTGAAAAACATAAATGGCCATTGTCCTAATAAAGTATTTTGATGTCATTCAAAAACTTTGAAGACAACTAAATGGAATACGTTTATAAATTTACATAAATTTTCCCATTTATAAAAGGATAGTATACGTCTCTAGGAATGTATTCGAATTTGTAGTGTAAAAGGTAAATGTTAAAAGCTTCAATGGATTGTTGGGTAGGTCTTATAAGGTTGATAAGTTTTTATCGTTGAAAAAAAATGTATCATTAAAGTTTAAAGCAGTATAAGTAAACTACATACATGATAACGGCAGTATCGGTGTGCACATGCCTGGTGTTAGGTTCAAATCTTGAGTTCATAAACGATATTCGTATGAGCAAAATTAGATGTAACTTTTTTCTTGCATTTTGCCCAATGGCAAATCCTGAAGGCAAAAACCTGGCAGTATGTATAAAAAGCTAAGGCCAAGAACCTGGAATTAAAATTCACAATGGAGTAAAGTTTGAAAAATAACGTTACGAAGCAAGGAATCGGATAACCAGTACCGGCGTCGAGATCTAGCATTCGCAGTGATGTAGTGATGCAACGCATGGTTGCTACACCATTGAAAGCCTCTCGGTGATAAGTTAATAGTGTTGTCTATAACTTATTAAAGCGATCTATCAAAGCAATTTAAAAAGCGATTATAACAAGTGAAATTAAATGTGAATTATATATATATATATATATATATATATATATATATATATATATATATATATATATATATATATATATATATATATATATATATATATATATATATATATATATATATATATATATATATATATATATATATATATATATAAATATATATATATATATATATATAAGTTAAGACATCAAAAGCATATAATCAGCTAAAATATGAAATGAGTCCATTGTACCACTTGAATAAAAATTGCAAGCCAACAAAATATATGCGCATGCATATATTTTGCATATTGCGCGTGTGTACTATCTAATTACTTAAATTTTTGTCCCACATTATTGTTAAAGTAAAATCATATATAAAAAGCAAATATTGTAGAAAGTTTTTTAGTTTTAAGTTTGATTGAATAAAGTGGACATTAGTCCAAATAAAATATTTTTTTAACTTTAACTCGACGTAAAGTCTTAACTGGCGCCGAAACAGGGACCGGTTGAAATAAACAGTGTAGTAAAATTTTTTTAAGTAAACCGTGAGTGCTTCTAACTTCATAACATTTTACCCGTGAGAACAAATTGTTTCTGCATTATACCCATGAGAACATAGTGCTAACCGAAAATAACTACACCGTTTACATGCAACAGTGAGTGATTATAGTGCTACGAGTAGGCTGTTCGCAATTATCAACGCTTACGGCTAAAAGAGAGGAACGCTAATCATCCGACAGCAAGCAACTGGTTCCAAGTGTACAACACCCCGGAGTGCACTATAAAAACACCCGAAGAAATTCTAATCTTCAGGCTAAAAAATACCTAGGAGTAAATCCTCTATAATGAAAATTATAATAATTTAGTAAGTAAAAATCATAAAAATTATTAATACAATCACGAAGGATTCTAGTTAATATTAAAAAGTGTAAAATTATAAAAAATTCATATTCAAATAATAAAAATATAATTCAACTAAAAAATAATCCTCAAACCAATAATCAGTGAGCAATAATAAATAAAAAATGGAACAAATTCAAGACACGCTGAGGCAATTAACAGGAGCACTCAATGCTCAGATTGAACTAAATAAAAAATTAGAAAAAAGGATTGAACAATTAGAGAATAAACCAGTTAACCACACTCTTAATACCACAGCACTTGCGCTACCAAAAACAGAGCAGGAGCTCAAAGACATAGGCAGACTTCCAGACTGCGTTAAAGAATTGCAAGTCTTCGAAGGGAATCCGGTGCATTACGTATCCTGGATATACAGTGTAGAATGTATTCTTAGGGACTACCAAATTGTAAAGGACAAACCTGTCTATAGAGCAATACTGCAATCTATACGACAAAAAATCAGAGGAGCAGCGGATGCAGCTCTCTTGTCTTATAACCTCTTCGACGAGGATTGGAGTGCTATAAAGGGATGCTTGTCATTGCACTATGCTGACAAAAGAGACGTGAGGACTCTTGAATATCAACTGGGGAGCATAATACAAGGAAAGAAAAGTGTTGACGAATTCTATGCCACCGTGAATCATCAACTATCTCTCATAATTAATAAAATAAAAACAGAAAATTACAGTGCAGACACCATGACGGTCCTTATCGACACATATAGGAATAGGGCACTGGATGTCTTTATTAGAGGGCTAAATGGGGACATATCGAGAATGTTAACGATTCAAAGACCAACGAATCTTCCTGAGGCATACTCTTCATGCCTCGAGATCCAAAATCTCAATTTCAGGAGCATTCCTATACACAATAAGAACTTCAGTAACGCAATTACGGTGCCCATAAATCAAATTAGCACTAACGGAGCTCAACAGAACACATCTAAACCGACACCATTACCAAGGGCATCATTACAACAGCGAAACATGGGTTATAGTTTGCAATACCAACCATCATATCGAGTACAACAACCTCAACAAACCTATCAACAACGACAGAATTATTTTACAACACCACCAGGAAGGCCAGCTCAACCAAAGCCACCAATACCAATGTCGATCGATGAATCTGGGAATACGAAAAATATCAATTACATGAATCGACCAACAAACCCAAACGTAAGACCAAGACGAGAAAGAAGTCCCGACACTCGACCAAGTCATCATAAACAGCAAAGAGTGTTTCACATAGAGCAACCTGAGGACGAACAGGAATACGAGGAGTACATTGATAAACACAGCGACATCGAGGAATTGGAAGAAGAGGCTGAGGAGAATTTCGAAATAAATTTTATAACGAATGCCTCTCCAGCATACCCTACGTAGAATATAAAACAAATAACAACAAGATTCTACGGTTCCTTGTCGACACCGGGGCCAACAAGAACTTTATAAGACCCGGAATCGCCCGAAAGGCCAAACTGATCGACAAACCATTCAACATTCGATCAGCGGGAGGTGACGTCAGGATTCAACAAAAATTATCAACTCAATTCTTCAAGAAATTTGGCAATAAAATTCTGCTGGACTTTTATGTCCTACCGGGGCTAAACACATTCGATGGAATAATAGGAGATGACACCTTAAAAAAACTAGAGGCATTAATAGACCGGAAGAATAATATCCTGACCATAAAACCGGACATCAGGATCCCTCTAAAAGCAAAAACATCTACTCTAGTAAATAATATTGAAATACGTGACCAACATTTGGAAGAAAAAAGCAAGGCTAACCTACGATCAATCATCAGCAAATTTACACCATTATTCGGACCCATTGATGATACGCAGACCATCGAAACCAGCGTACGTGCGGAGATTAAAACAACTACCAATGAACCTATATACACCAAAACCTACCCTTATCCCATCAATATGAGGAAAGAGGTAGAAACACAAATAGAAAAGCTCCTAAACGACGGCATCATAAGGCCATCCAAAAGTCCCTACAACTCACCAATTTGGGTTGTAGAAAAGAAAATGGACGCCTCAGGGATAAAAAAGTATCGTATGGTGATCGACTATAAAAAATTGAACGCCATAACAACGTCAGACACATATCCAATCCCGGATATCACCAACACAATCGCCAGTCTGGGCAATTCAAAATATTTCACCACCATAGATCTGACGTCAGGATTTCATAACATCAGAATGAAAGAATCCGATATCCCGAAAACAGCATTCTCAACTATGAATGGGAAATACGAGTTCACCAGGCTGCCATTTGGCCTAAAGAACGCCCCCGCTATTTTCCAGAGAATGATTGACGACGTTCTGAAATCATACATAGGCAAGATATGCTATGTATACATAGATGACATCATTGTTTTTGGAGGTACCACGAAGAAGGAACACTTATGTAATGTCGAGAAAGTATTTGATAAATTGGCTAAAGCAAATCTACGAGTCAATCTTGACAAAACTGAATTTTTGAAAGAGGAAACCGAGTTTCTTGGATACCTAATAACGAGTGCTGGAATTAGGGCAGATCCCAAAAAAGTAGCTGCCATCCAAAAAATGAAACCTCCAGAAAACCTCAAAGAACTAAAAGGATTTCTTGGCTTAACCTCATATTACCGGAGGTTCATCAAAGACTTTGCAAAAATCGCAAAGCCCTTGACCAACCTGACAAGAGGCGAGAATGCACAAATCAAAGCAAGTAAATCACGAAGCATTCCAATAAAATTGAACGAGACAGAAATGAAAGCTCATCAACATCTAAAGGACCTATTATCATCATCGGAGCTGCTAGTATTTCCCGATTTTGAGAAACCCTATATACTGACAACGGACGCATCCAATCACAGCATTGGCGCAGTACTCTCACAGGGAGAGATAGGCAAAGATCGGCCTATAACATACATCTCACGCTCATTAAACAAAACAGAAGAGAACTACGCTACGAACGAAAAAGAGATGCTAGCAATTGTCTGGGCTTTGGATAACCTCCGAAATTATCTCTATGGAGCAGGAAAAATCAAAATTGTAACGGATCATCAACCATTGACATTTGCTCTGAGCAACAGAAATCACAATAGCAAGCTAAAAAGATGGAAGTCCAGAATCGAAGAATATAATTATGAGATAACTTATAGACCTGGAATCACCAACAAGGTTGCCGATGCCTTGTCAAGACTAAAATTAGAAGTTAATAATCTTTCATCATCTAGTAGCGGAACTGTACACAGTGCGGATGAAGACAGTACGCAAATGATACGACACTGCGAGGCACCATTAAACGTGTTCCGAAACCAACTGATAATTACCGAAGGAAATGGAGTTTATTGCTTTGAAGAACCTCACCACAACTTTTATAGGCATTACATTTCATTGATAAAGATAACTAAAGATCAACTATTGCACCATCTAATGGAGAGGTTACATCCAACACTGATCAATGGAATCAAAATTCCCGAAGAACACATTCAAACCCTTCAAGAAATCTACCTAACGCACCTCAACAACTACAAAATAAGGATAACGCAGAGAATGGTTGAGGATATTAATAATGAGGATAATAAATTTAGAATCATCGAAAAAGAACATCGACGAGCACACAGGAATTGGAAGGAAAATAAAGAGCAGATTCTTGAAAGCTATTACTTCCCACAAATGGCTAGATTAACCAAGAAATATACTGAAACCTGCGAGATATGCAACACCAGCAAATACGATCGCCACCCAAACAAACCAACGCTTCAAGAAACACCAGTTCCAACCTATCCGTCTGAAATTCTCCACATAGATCTGATGGAAATAAACAAAGAAAAATTCATCACTTGCGTGGACAAATTCTCCAAGTTTACAAAGTTCTTCAGAATCAAAGATCGATCTGTATTACATCTAAGGGATAAGATAATAAAAATTCTACACTATTTTTCTGCACCACGAATGATTGTTATGGACAACGAATCTAGCTTCATCAGTCCAATTATAACAGACTATCTCAAAACTATTGGAATACAAATTTATTTAACACCAACCAACAAAAGCGAAGTAAACGGAGCTATCGAAAGGGTTCATTCGACCATAATCGAAATAACAAGATGCTTACAGCTCGAATATAAGGATCTCACCACAAAAGAAATAGTCAATATAGCAACCGATAGATATAACAATACCATCCACTCGGTCACAGGGAAAAAGCCATGTGACATATTCTTTGCACGAACCCATCGTATTAACTATCAGAATTTGTTAGACTTTAGAGATAAAGTGAACGAGGATTTAGCAGAACGAATTAGAAATAGCCAAAAGAAGAAGAATCAACGTGAGAACCTTAAGAGGAATGAACCAAAACCTTACGAAGTTGGCAAAATAATTTACACTGCAATAAAACAAATTAAGGGGAAAGACAAACCCAGGTTTCGACAAGAAATCGTGGCCAAAGACAACAAGGTCACAGTGACAACAGCTTCTGGAAAAAGAATACACAAGTCACACATTAAGAACACAGCTAAATGAAAAACTTTTTTTACTTCCAGCTCTTGTCTTTGGGCAGTAGCAACTTCTATAAGTATTTATGAATACAACACACCAATCGTTTCTGTTAAACAAGGCAATGGCAATATAATAAGTGGAACATTTAAAATAATACACAAAATCGATCTCACTGGCTATGAAAACATCTTGAACACTATAGAATCAGAAGTCCAACACATAGACTCTTCAAGCATCCTAAAATCGCAGCTTAAATACCAGATTAGGGAAATGAACAAACTTCTAGAGGAACTCAAGGGACGGCCATCGAAAGCTAAACGTTCAGTCGACTGGATAGGTTCAGCTTGGAAATGGATCGCTGGGTCACCAGACGCTACCGATTGGAACGAAATCCTAAGAAGTCAAGATAGGATAATTGAAAATAACAATGAACAGTATAAAATTAACACAGCAGTTACACAAAAAATACAACAAATGATAAGCCAACACAATGAGATTCTATTACAACTAGAAAAAGGCACTAACGAGGTCATTCAACAAACAATGTTTAACCGTCTCCTGTTGGTCAAAGAGGATATAAAAGAGATCGTGAGAGCAGTACAACTTGCTAAAGCAGGAATAATAAATTCAAATCTGCTAGACAAAGCTGAGATTAACCGATTGATAACTGAAATGGAAACTTTACCTTACACAAACGCGATAGAAGCTATAGAATATGCAGAACCGGCTATGCTAATAAATAACTCAACAATCATATACATCATTTCAATGCCGAAGACCAGCAAGGAAGAGTTTCACCATATCCAGATAAGATCAACCATCAAGGATAACAAGCAGGTTTATTTAGAATATGAAGATATCCTAATAAACCCAAATAAAATCTATGGCATAATTAAAAAATGTCACGAAATAAGAGAGGTCATCATATGTGAACCGAATCATCTACAGGAGATAAGAGAGAACCACTGCATTAGCCAATTGATGAAAGGTGTAAACGCTGGATGTGAATTTTCCTTCAACGAGAACGAAATTATTGAACCGTTAACCGAAAATACTATTTTCTTAAGTAACTTCGACGGAACTTTGTCCTGCAACAAATCAAACAAACATTTAAAAGGAAGTTATCTGATTCAATATCAGAACGAAACAGTGGAAATCAAAGATTGGGTATTTACGAACAAGGAAATCAGAACACATCAAATTTTACCACCAGTACTTCAAACAAATATCACCGAACAAAAGATTAAATTGAATTTAGAATACCTGCATAACCTACACACTCAGAATATTGGACACCTGCAAAAAATGGCTAGAAATCAGCAAGCTAGCTATATCACTAGTAACATCGTAGACACTGGAATTATAACAACTATTATTACTATCCTAACTCTGACGCTCATTCGAGGACTACGAAGGAGAAGAAAACAGCTGATCATGTTTCCATCAGAAAAAACAAGCAACCCGGAGCCAATCGGACCTCAACCCATCCATCTAAATTTTTGAGAAACATCCACGAGACGCGGATTTTTTAGAGGGGAAGAGTTAAGACATCAAAAGCATATAATCAGCTAAAATATGAAATGAGTCCATTGTACCACTTGAATAAAAATTGCAAGCCAACAAAATATATGCGCATGCATATATTTTGCATATTGCGCGTGTGTACTATCTAATTACTTAAATTTTTGTCCCACATTATTGTTAAAGTAAAATCATATATAAAAAGCAAATATTGTAGAAAGTTTTTTAGTTTTAAGTTTGATTGAATAAAGTGGACATTAGTCCAAATAAAATATTTTTTTAACTTTAACTCGACGTAAAGTCTTAACTTATATATATATATATATATATATATATATATATATATATATATATATATATATATATATATATATATATATATATATATATATATATATTCTACCCAGCTGCTGCATCCACCACTGTTACCTCTTCGTGGTCGAGGAGAGCCAACGATTGAGTGGTACCACCGTTAAGGTGTAATAAAAATCCACTGCACGGCAAAATATAGTACAAGGATTTTAGTAGACCTGGGACAGGAATCCAAACTATATTGACTATTTAAAGTTAAATAGATCTTAGTAACAAGCATAAGCTAATTTAATTAGTGAAGTTACTCAGAGATATGGGTAAGGGGTCAAGGCATGATCCCGGTCAGTCTTCGGAAGAAGCTGATGGTCAAAGAGCACCTAAATAGATGAAATATGACAAGACTCTTAACGATTCGAACTCTGAAGCCGAGCTTGTCAGCCATGATGAGGACACGGATGAAGTTGTAACCACTTCGCCAAGCCGAACTGGTCAAGTACCCCAAAAGTACGAAAGACCTCATGAGAACCTGCTGATAGAAATCGTTTCTCTTGAAACTATGGTAGAGCAAACAAGAAACGTGAAACTTACTGAGCCTAAGTTTGGTGATTTGACAAACCAAATCAAGAACATAAAAATTCATGCACGCAACCATAGGTGCACTTGCAGCCAGAAACCAAAATCATTGGTTACTGTTGCAAAATACCAGAGATGGCTGCACAGGATTCAGTTGCTAGTGCCAATTCAGTCAAAACAGGAAAAGTTGCAACTAATCCAAATGAAAAGAACGGGAAATGGCCAAAGGTAATGGGAAAAGACAAAAACAAAACGGATAATTATCTCAGCTATAGAGATAATGATTCCAGCCTGTCGACTAACGAGATAACCAAGAAAATCAAGGAAATCATACGTCCTAGTGAATCAAACATTAAGATTCATTATGTAACATCATTTGGGCCAGGGTTTGCTACAGTTGACTCTTCCTCAGAGGGAGGTGTTGGAGGTGTTCACGGAAAACGTATAGAGTTGGAAGGCGTGGGTCTAGTAGTCATCGAACCAGTACCTATCAAATTATTACCTAAAGTATCTTTGATGTTAGTTCTGAGCTTGATGGCGACATGGCCACAAACTGCTTAATAAATCAAAACTGCCTGATTCAAAAAGATTTTATAGTTCTATATAGAACTGGTGCGAGAAATAAAGAGCCCGCTCACTGGATGGTAGCAGTAGAACCAACAACCAAAAACATGTTGGTTCATTCTACCTAATCGAAACGATCCTAAGCCCTTTATCGGGTCATCACAAAACGAAAATGATCACCAGAGACTTCAATGCTAGAAGTAAAATGCGGCATGACCGTTTAACCGATGAACACGGAAGAAAAGTAGAGAACTTCGTGTCCAGAAGCGACCTTTTCATAATGAACGAGCAGGGAAACCCGACGACCCATTCTCTTCTAATAGGAACTACAACATTGACTTAACAATAGTTAACGGAGCTTTGCCGGGCTCGATAGTTGCGTGGTGTGTAAGAGAAAGTTGGACCTCAAGTGACCACAGAGTCATTACGTTTGAATTATCAAACGCGCTACAGAATAGTTCGCTTGCAAGTAACAAAACTTCGAGATTTACGGAACATGGTAATAAAGACCCCTGGGGTCAAGTATACCCCCGTCTTGTATAGAAGTTTTGAATACCATTAGGAATTAAAATGGAGTAGTCACTAATTTGTGGCAAGACACACGCTTTGAGTTACTCAACTCACATCTGCCAGACGTAATACCAGAAGAAACCGAGCCTCAAGCAGAAATGCGGAAGAACGCCACCAACAGCAGTTGGATATCCACAGATGCTGAAGATCCCCCATTTACGTGGGAGAAGGTCACCAATGATCTTTCTTGCTTTAAGCGTAACGGGTCACCAGGACTTGCCAAATTAAACGCTCTGAAATAATCCAGCTGGCATGTAGCACACATGTAGCACCAAGTGATTTAAATAATGTACAATAGTCTTTTGTACAAGATCTATGTAGCACACATTTTTGCTCGCTCAAGTCACAGAAAACATTAGTTACGATTTTGAGTTGTAGGTAGAAAACTAAACGCCCATTGAATACATTTATCGCTTTGGCGTTGGTCACAAATTATTCCTTTGGTGTAGCAGAGACATTTACGTTCGGGAGCTAATTGAAATTCATCATTATCAAAATCCCGAAATTTGAAAAAAGTTCCAAAATCAAAATCCCGTAAATCAAAAATCACGGAAAAAATCGTGGCTTAGTTCCGAAAAGTGATCTTTCATGTTATTGAGATACTTGATCAGTCGCATGAAAGACTAGCTTTGAATATAAGGGAGAATACGTAACCCGAAACTAATGCGATGGCTGCTGATGGACTAACACAAACCTGGTATTACAAGTGTGCAGTGGAGGTTGGTAGATAAACTACCTCAAAACTTGTTAACTATTCTTACCATTTTATATGAAGCTATCTCAATACTCCTCCTTCTCAGACTTGACAAATCAGGAGAAGATTTAGTTTTTATTCATTAACGTGGAAGGCGTAATAATGAGATAATTTAAAATCAATTGATGTCTAATTCAGAGGAAAAATATTTTAAGCTTTTCATACTCTCCCAACATAACGATGATGATTTGAACGGCCTACTGGTTAGTAATAATAAAATTTGCTTGGCATCGGCACATTGTACCGATGTTAAAAGCGGACAAAATTTATTCACATTCTCGAGGAACTGTGGTACGATTGGCAATATTGTAATAATGTTTCATAGAATATCTCCATTACTAAACATTGACACATCACAAGGACATTATTATTTTTATTTCTCGCTTTCGCCATCCCTTGCAGAGATTTGGCCACCTCAATGTGGATACAATATTAGGTTATTCGCAGATTAATGATTGATAAGTTCATTGAATCTTAACCAGGCACCTTAATGGTGCTTGTACTGGGAGCAACAAGTGCTATCCCTGGAATATTTTCGTGTCAGGGGTGAGAGATCTCGTTTTCTTCCGGTCATCCAAAGTTTTGCTAAAAGCAACGGTTACTTGACTTCGATGGTGTAGATGTTTCTGCATTATTTCTTTCTACCAAGTGCCCTAAAACAAAGGACAAAGTTCCAGTTAACTGCATCACCACAGAGTATAAAAACTAAGAGTTAGTATTTGTGAAGTGTCATTCGACCTTGAGACTTTCTTAATAGTTTTGTAATTTTCTGATCTAAAGTACGAGGCAATTTAAGGTTGTTCGATTGAAATGGAACGATTTTATGGACTGAAATGCATTTTATAATTTAATATAATCTTCTTGAAGCTCCATACAGTTATGCCCGTGATCTTATAATTTACGAATTCCATTCTTGAAGTGAAAATCCGGAACCCTGTCGAAATACGCTTCCACGGCTGCTATTATCTCTTTATTCAATGAAAATCGTTTCCCACGCATGAATTTTGTTTTGATATACGAATAGCCAAAAATCAGAGGCAGTTAAATCTGGCGAATAAGGTGAATGTTGCAGCAATCCGTGCTTTAATTCACTGATTTTCGCGATTTTTTTTGAGCTGTGTGAGAGGGTGCGTTGCCTTGATGAAAAATTATTTGATTGTTCTGTGAACCAGATCTTTTCTCTCGAATTTTTACATCCAGCTGGTCTAAAAGGTTAAAATGATTCTGAATTTATTGTTTTACTAGTTTGGAGGTAATTCATGAACAAAATTCCTTTTGAATTTCAAAAAAATGACGCCAACACCATCTTGGCCGATTTATGAACCCTAACTCGTTTTGGAGCCGAAGTACAAGGTTCACACCACTCCTTAGCCTATTGTTTTGATTAAGAATTATGGCGGTAGACCCAAGTCTCATTCGTGTGATGAAACGACATACAAAATCATTATTATTCTTTCTAAACCGCTCCAATTGTTGCTGAGGCAATTGCATTCGAATGTTGTGCCCATTGTGCACACAGTTTTCCGAAATCCAAAACTTCAATCAAAATATTGCTCAAACTAAAACTCTATGGGTTAATCGACGATCTTCAAAAACGATCTTGATGCACTTTTTGGACACTTCACGTAGAACTTCTTCAAGAATTGTTCGACTACTTTTAAATTCAGCCATCCATCTTTTTACAGTTCTAATTGAAAGTGAAATAGTCCTTATATACTTCTAACAATCGATCATGAATTTTTTTTGGTGCTACACCTTCCAAAAATGACTTTTACGATCTAAATATCTGATCCCCAATAATTGACAAACAGTCCACAAATTAATTATTTCGTTAAAATAGAAAACCAATTTAATTAAACCATGAAATAATACATACATTTTGTATTAAGTTTTCCAAAAGAAAAACAATTTTCATAATCGTGCATTCAAATGAAAAAATCGTAAAACTCTTTGTGCTGTTTCTTCTCACCATCTTTAACAAATAAGGCATAGGAAAGTCTGCAAAAAAATTATTTTTATTGTTAAATTTTTTTGCGGAAAATGGAAGATAAGAAAATTTTATTATCATTAGAATAGCAAGCATACGAAATGATTACATTTGAGAGAACAAAAAATAATAACAAAACTTTGAAATATTCACTGGGGAGGAAAACTCTCGAACTCTTTATGGGTTTTATGCTTTTCTTTAGAGGTCTTGGAAATATATTGAGTGATTGACTGAGATAGACTACCTGCATTCATGTAATACATAAACAAACAAAACATACAATCATCTCCCTGATAGACTCTTCTGTGGTTCACTTTCAGTGACAATCAGTTGATTTCAATAAAAAAAAAACTTTCAATAATATTTTTGTTATGCCATTAGATTGTTGAAAAATTGAAAAAAAAGTTTGCAAGACCGGTCAACTATTATGATTATTCCTTTTATTTAAATTACATACACAATAAAAGTTAAATCGATTTCAAATCATAACATTCTGCTCGTACATTGAAATTTATATCGATGTATATCGATCGAGCTGGTTACCATACCATAAAATATAATACACTTGTAACTTTTAAATTTCCCAGACCATATTTTACTTCGCTCGACAACAGGATAAAAATAAAATCACAACAAGCAGAACCTGATAATATAACGGTACACATTGTATGTGTTACTTTCCTTAGAAATTATCTGTCTGTCTCTGTATAAATGAATGCCCCTAGGTATTAAACTGAATTTATACGACGATTATCATATTGCAGGAAAACTACGCCAACGTAGAACTAAATGTGTTCTGGAAATGATTTTAAAAAAGTTGTACAGTTGTGAAAAATCTGCAAATTATGAAATATGCAACGGAAATATGAAATATGCTTTTGAAATTAGTGTGTACAGACGTTTTAAGTATATGAAGTTTTCGAAATTGGAACTTTTTTTGAACCGTTAGAAATATTGTTTCTCAATAATTTATCAAAAAATGTGTGAATATGTTGTGGCCAACACTGTCTTTTATAACAGATTTTCCGAAAATTCTGCGACAAATATTTAATCGAAAAACAATTCATCGAAAAACAAATATGAAAACTACAACTTTACAATAACTAAATGTGCGTGAAAACATTTTAGCAAATAACTTATTCAGCGAAAACACAATTCATCGAAACAAAATTTTTCATCTACAAGTTTCTTTTGAACATCAAAGATTTCCTATAGAGATTTTACAATTCATGCAAAATGAAATATTGTGTAAATTCCAGGTAATTCACATAAATATGTTTTTTAACACAGAAATGCTCTAGTTCGTCCTCTATCTAGAACGATTTCTTTAGTAGGAGCTGAGATATGAATATGCTCGTCATGTGATGCTCAAAAATCGACGAATACTGTTGCACAATATATTTCCCAAGCAAATGGCAATGTTCTAAAAATGCTACGCAGTCATCCTTCACATGGGAAATCTCTAGGCATGCTGAGCAATTGCGCAGAACTTCATTTTTGCCTAACATCATGGGAAACTACTTCAATCTAAGCCAACAGTTAGGGCATTTTAGTTATTATTAATTTTTTCGATGAATTGTATCTTCGCACAATTCGTTTTCGCACATTTTTCGGGTCCCAAAGGAATTTACTATGGAAATTTTGCAGTTCATCGAAATAAAATTATATCGATATTGGGTAGATTTTGAAACGGATTATTGTGATGAGTTGCATAGTTTATTGGAATCAATCTGAATTGCTATAATAATTGAAACATTTCGCAAAGTTATGGTGCAAGTGGTTGGCATCAAGTTCTGAAATATACACACACAGAAATTTTGTGACATTTTTCGATGTATCTAATCTATTTGCGATGCAATTGCGTCTAAAACTAATGCAATAATTACATCGAAAGAAAATTTCAATATAACCCAAGAATTTCAAATAACTCGCTGAGATATTGTGTTGACTCTTTGTATGTAAAGTCAAAGTATTTTTCGTAGATTTTGTAGTATGGTCAGCTGTGCAGTTTGACGAGACAACTGAATTTTGTATTATTGATTTTAAGCTCTGGTAAAGTATAAAAAATAATTCAACAGATTGTATTGATATTAAAATATGTAGATTTTAATTGGGGGAACATTTACAAATTTGCTTGACACAATGAAAGAATTGTTCGATATTATTTGAAACCGAATTTTAATCTTCTCAACTCACTTTACGACGCAAGTTGTATCGTTTCAGTTTCAATGTACACGAGCTTCAAAATGAGTCTTACGTTCCATCAATTTGATTTAAATGTCAATGGTTACATATTTTGATGCAAACTACAGCAAAACTAACTTTTAAAAACGATGAACTTTTGTGCTGGATTCGTATACGCAATTATTTGCGTCGCATATCAAATTTTTTCTCGAGTGTGTATGAAAACTCGAATATTATTGGAGAAAATTAGATGGTTAAGGGACGGCATTATGCTATTCGTTCAGAAGCAAATTTTTTTGAAATATTTTAGTAGAATAGATTGAAGATTAGTTTCAAAATCTGAATCTAAAACTACGGCACACCAAATGTCGCAAAAAAGTGTAAACCTGTGTAAAATTTCTATAAATTTAGGTTTTCGGTCACGCGTTGGTTCGAACGCCCAATTTTTAAAAAATCAGTTTAAATTCCAGGTAATTCATATAATTAGAATCCGTTGCAGGATAGTGTTTGAATAGTGTCACAACTAACCCATAAGCACGATAAGTCTGTAAATGAGTCAGGAAACTGTGATAGCGGCAAACCCACACGGGAATACGGGTTGGAGTCAAGGGCGTGTGAAACTGACTGCATGCACAGCAAGTGCGAAGCTTGCAGTTGCAGCAAGGTGGAAATTTCAATTAAACCGAGAGCACGCGTTTGCCTTTCAATCCAGCCAAATTTGGATGATTTCAGGGTATTAGATATCCAAGCAATATCTATCTTCCGATCAATAATTATAAAACCGTAAGACAGGGGAAACAAAAATGTACGCTTTATTTTTCCCTATGAACATAAATAACCAATCTATTGATTGGTCTCTTCTCCAAATACAAAAGGCGTTACATATTTGACTTTGGGTCAATAACTCTTAGAGTACATTGTAAGGATAGAGCCGAAACTGATACAGGAGGCCAAACTGAAGAAATTGGAAACAAACCAACCAGACGGTAGTGCGGCCAATTAGCCTGCGGTAGCGGGTAGTATGCAGAGTTGTAATTTTTGGCTGAAACAGGCTACAACAAAGAAAACATAGTTCTTACACAAGAACCACTGCTAAATATTAACATAAATTATGGTCTTAGAGCGAGCGGGTATTGAATCATATTCTCAGGTAAACCCGAGAATTTAGATCCAGCATTCTTCTGAAAAGTAATAAAAAAACTTTTTACTTCTACCTTCTAGGCGATACACTGACCGCAACATAATGGCGACTTGTCTAGAGATAAGCATTGTTACTACAAGATCTGGGTGATATAAGCGTATTTATGACCTGACAAAGCTTCGGTGCAGGCCAATACCAAGATGGCTGTCAGTGGAACTTGGGACCTACCAGAAAATATGTAGAAAAGCCATTAGTAAAACTAAAATTAGTAGAAAGGATTTGGTTTGGAATCCGTAGAAAGAGAACTTTAAAATTATTAAAAAGAAACAAAGGAAGTGATTAAATTGAAGTGTTTTGCGGCACACACAAGCAATTTTAGGAGAGTTTTATGTGATAAAATGGGCAATACTACGTATTTTCGAGAACTCCCGCCTTAGGAAGATTATTTCTACTAATCAAACCACATCCAGTTATTAAATACGACTGTGTGACTTACGAACATTTTCAAGTGCGAAATCCTTAAAGATTCGTATCGGAAGACACTTCCAAGGAAACTTTGAGAATTTGAAAGAGAAGAGTATGTATTTGAAAATACATAAACTTTTACATGTAACAATCATCGCTGAAAATACGGTTGGTGTGGGCACTAAACGGATGCAATTGATTTAAATTCGCCGGACCAAACTGAATCTCTCCAGCATAAATGTAGACCAAATAGGAAGTTATTCTCCTTATGCCAGGAAATGAACAGATGTCAAGGTGGTATTTATCAAATGTGTTAAAAGTAGCCTAGAGATTTTCCATGCGAATTTTCATGATGACTGTAGCATTTATGGAACATTACCATTTGCTTGGGAAATATATTGTGCAAGAGTATTCGTCGATTATCGAGCATCACATGACGAGCATATTCATATCTCAGCTTCTACTAAAGAAATCGCCAAGCGGCTTACTGTTCTAGATAGAGGATATGCACTTTAGCATTTCTATGTTAAAAAACATATTTATGTGAATTATCTGGAATTTACACAATATTTCATTTTAAAAAATGATTTCACGCACATTTGGTTATTGTAAAGTTGTATTTAGTTTTCATACTTGTTTTTCGATGAAATGTTTGTCGCATAATTGTTTGTCGCAGAGTTTTCCGGGATCCTTTACAACAAATATACTTATATCGGGATATCAAAACACCACACTTTATTTGTAAGGCAAAAAATTAAACTTACTAAATCACACATATAATTTAAAAACATTTTCTCTGTTTAAATTTCAAAAAAACAATAAGGTCACCTTTGTTGGTTCGACATTTATCTTTAAATTTATTTAAAGTTGCTACTTTCGATTTACAGATTTCCACCAAATTTCATAAGGATCATTTCATTGTGATAAAAAAATTATTTTCGTTTGAGAATTGGCCTTCTTATGAAGAAAATGGAAATTTTTTCTTTGTACGATACTTACATTTCCCGAGATATTCAATATTTTCACGACTTGCATAGCTGCAATAGGAAGTAATAAGCTTTATTTTTTTTAACTTTTGATTATAATACTGTGGGCAAGAAATAGTAGGACTTTGTGCATAATTTTAAAATTCTTTATTTATTTCTCCAAATCTCTTTCGTTCCCCTCAAAGTAAACACCCCCGGCCTCAATACACTTATGCTAACGTTTTTTCCAATCCTCGAAACAGTTGCTAAAGTCAATTTCCGGAATAGCCTCCAATGCGCGTAGCGATTCACTCAAAAAATCACGTAAAACCAATGCAGGATGAGAAGGTGCATTATCGTGGTGCAAAAACCAAGAGTTGTCGACCCATAATTCCGGCCTCTTTTTACGAATAGCTTCGCACAAACGACGCATAACACTCAAATAGTATTCCTTGTTGACAGTTTGGATAGTCGGAAGGAATTCGAAGTGCACCACACCTCGTTAATTGAAGAAAACTGTCAACATCACCTTGGTTTTTGACTTTCTTTGACGTGTTTTTTTCGGCTTCGGCTCACCTTTGGCACGATATTCGGCCGTATGATCGTCTGTTTCCGGGTCGTATGCATAGATCCAAGACTCATCGCCAGTTGTAATACGTTTCATGAATTCCTGGTAGTCGGAAAGCATTGTTTCACAGACGTCAACCAATCGTACTTTCAGTTTTCCCAGGCCCAAATGATGTTTTAAAATGGCTTTTGCTGATCCTTCCGATATTTCAACAATGCCAGTAAAGTCTCCGACTGTTAATCGTCAATTCTCGAGCACCAATTCCTTGATTTTATTGACGTGTTGATCATCAGTTGATGTTGATGGCCGTCCTAGACGTGGTTCGTGGTCAACACGTTCTCGACCCTCTTTGAACAATTTGCACCAATCAAAAACACTTGCTCGCGACATCATTGTGTGAAAGTTGAGATTTTCGGTGTTGGTCATCGGTCCCACTATGATTTTTGGACAGATCTGGTTCTAGCTTTTACGAGTAAGTAACCCTTTGAAATGTCTTACTCGTAAAGGCTAGAACCAGATCTGTCCAAAAATCATAGTAAGACCGATGACCATCACCGAAAATCTCAACTTCCAGTAAGTATAATGGTTGTTCGTAAAGCGGCTGAATATAGGCCATTCTCGGTATAAGAGCCCCATCACAACCTCAAAAAATTTCTTACTCGCAAACGGTAGAATCAGATCTATCAAAAATCATAGTAAGACCGATGACCAACACCGAAAATCTCCGAAGGAAATTATGTTGATGAATAAAATGTATTTTTCCCAAAAGAAGACTGTGTTTTCTTTGTAAGCCCAGGAACTTTTCAGGCGATGTGTTATATTCGGGTTAAAATAAAGTTGAGTATTGGCTGGAAGATCCTGACCTCTCTAACCATAAAAATAAATATTGATTGGAAAACATATTTAAATTGGTTTATGACTTGTTGTAAAAGCGGATTATCTTGAAATAAAACTACTTTTTAGGTTAATAACTATTTAGCAGTTTATTTATTCCTTGTCCTTCCTTGCAATCAATTAATAATAATAAAATTTTAGAATAAACAATTTGTTCCATGCTTTCAATTCAAACTGTTTCTTGATATTTTAAAATTTTACTGTGGAATTTACATATTAATGCATCTTTAAATCAAAAGGTTGTACAATTAAATTCATTATTATGGTAGAGGATATAAAAGGTAAAAATAACATAAATTATATTTTAGTATAGGAAACAAATCAAATAGACGTAACATAAAAATAACAGAAATAAATGATAAAAATATTTTTTAATTAAAATTATAAGCAATAGGTACCTGTTATTATTTTTTGGAAAATCTCGAGTGTACATAATTTTTCATTAAGTACAAAAAGTATATAAAAATTCATTTTATTTAAGTTGGCTGCCTTTCTATAACGAGATCATTATTATTTGGTTTTTGGCGGAATTGGTCAAAAACGTAAAATAAAAAATTGAATTAATTTCATGAACATTTTTGGTTGCTCTAAATTCTCTTACGTACCTTTTTTTCATAACTCTTCGTATAGTTATCTGTGTGGTACAAAAAAGGTTGAATCTTGAAATCCTCTTACGGTAATTTTTCAAGAATACAAAAAATTTATATTGTTTACCAAATTGAAATATTAAATTATTTATTAATAAATAATAAATTGACTACTCAATGTTCTAAAAATTTTAAATTATATTTTGTCTTTAAAACATTTTGCATTCTACAGGATGTCCCAGAATGAATGGATAAGCCAGAAGCACCATAGTAGAGCTATTGCATTGGGCGCTCAAAATAAAATACAAAAAAATATATCCCAAGTAGTTGCGCATGTTTGCGTATTCTTGTGACGCATACTGATTACGTAGCATTTTGATAAACCAAAATCCGTTCAGATACAAGCCAGAAAAACGGAGTAAACACCGTATTCAAATTTTTATAGAAAGTCAAAAGTCCCACATATAGGTATAGTTTTTTATGATGGCCTTGGTATCAACTTTAATACAAAAATGCCAAATGGTCGGTCCCTGGGTTCGGTCAAATGAGTAACAAGCAATATCTGCAACAGGTATTGCACGAATCTTCAAAAAATTGTTGAACTATAGAAGTCAAAAGTCCCACATATAGACATGAATAACGAAATGGCTTAAAACACTACAAAAGTTATATAGCTTTAGAGACCAACTGGAAATTGGGAGGTCCACGTCGATCTACAAAAATTTATTACCACTGCATCAGGCAATACAGCCAAAATGAAATTTTGTTATAATAATGCTTTAACAGCACTGTTTTAAAAGTGGTCTATTATTTAATAAACAAAAGGAATATACACGTTCGCCAAATTGAAAATATCAAAATAAAGAACTCTCTAGAACAAAATTGTTCATTGAAGTTTCGTGCAACACCTCTTGCAGATATTGCTTGTTATTCATATAACCGAACTCAGGGACGGACCATTTGGCATTTTTGTATTAAAGTACATACCAAGGCCATCATAAAAAAACATGCCTATATATATGGGACTTTTGACTTCTGTAAAACAACATTTTTCATTGAAGTTTCGTGCAACACCTGTTGCAGATTTTGCTTGTTATTCATATGACCGACCCCAAGGACCGACCATTTGGCATTTTTGTATTAAAGTACATACCAAGGCCATCATAAAAAACCATACCTATATGTGGGACTTTTGACTTCTGTAAAACAAAATTTTTCATTGAATTTTCATGCAACACCTGTGTCAGATATTGCTTGTTATTCATATGGCCAAACCCAGGGACCGACCATTTGGCATTTTGTATTAAAGTACATACCAAGGCCATCATTAAAACCATGACTATATGTGAGACTTTTCACTTCTGTAGAACAAAATTTTTCATTGAAGTTTCGTGCAACACCTGTTGCAGATATTGCTTCTTATTCATATGGCCGAACCCAGGGACCGACCATTTGGCATTTTTGTATTAAAGTACATACCAAGGCCATCATAAAAAACCATACCTATATGTGGGACTTTTGACTTCTGTAAAACAAAATTTTTCATTGAAAGTTCGTGCAACACCTGTTGCAGATATTGCTTGTTATTCATATGACCGAGCCCAGGGACCGACCATTTGGCATTTTTGTATTAAAGTACATACCAAGGCCATCATAAAAGAACATGTCTGTGTATATGGGACTTTTCACTTCTGTAGAACAAAATTTTTCATTGAAGTTTCGTGCAACACCTGTTGCAGATATTGCTTGTTATTCATATGGCCGAACCCAGGGACCGACCATTTGGCATTTTTGTATTAAAGTACATACTAAGGCTATCATAAAAAAACATGCCTATATATATGGGACTTTTCACTTCTGTAGAACAAAATTTTTCATTGAAGTTTCGTGCAACACCTGTTGCAGATATTGCTTGTTATTCATATGACCGAGCCAAGGGACCAACCATTAGTCATTTTTGTATTAAAGTACATACCAAGGCCATCATAAAAAACCATACCTATATGTGGGACTTTTCACTTCTGTAAAACAAAATTTTTCATTGAATTTTCATGCAACACCTGTGTCAGATATTGCTTGTTATTCATATGGCCGAACCCAGGGACCGACCATTTGGCATTTTTGTATTAAAGTACATACCAAGGCCATCATAAAAAACTATACCTATATGTGGGACTTTTGACTTCTGTAAAACAAAATTTTTCATTGAAGTTTCGTGCAACACCTGTGTCAGATATTGCTTGTTATTCATATGGCCAAACCCAGGGACCGACCATTTGCCATTTTGTATTAAAGTACATACCAAGGCCATCATTAAAACCATGACTATATGTGAGACTTTTCACTTCTGTAGAACAAAATTTTTCATTGAAGTTTCGTGCAACACCTGTTGCAGATATTGCTTGTTATTCATATGACCGAGCCCAGGGACCGACCATTTGGCATTTTTGTATTAAAGTACATACCAAGGCCATCATAAAAGAACATGTCTGTATATATGGGACTTTCACTTCTGTAGAACAAAATTTTTCATTGAAGTTTCGTGCAACACCTGTTGCAGATATTGCTTCTTATTCATATGGCCGAACCCAGGGACCGACCATTTGGCATTTTTGTATTAAAGTACATACCAAGGCCATCATAAAAAACTATACTTATATGTGGGACTTTTGACTTCTGTAAAACAAAATTTTTCATTGAAGTTTCGTGCAACACCTGTTGCAGATATTGCTTGTTATTCATATGACCGAGCCCAGGGACCGACCATTTGGCATTTTTGTATTAAAGTACATACCAAGGCCATCATAAAAGAACATGTCTGTATATATGGGACTTTTCACTACTGTAGAACAAAATTTTTCATTGAAGTTTCGTACAACACCTGTGTCAGATATTGCTTGTTATTCATATGGCCGAACCCAGGGACCGACCATTTGGCATTTTTGTATTAAAGTACATACCAAGGCCATCATAAAAAACCATACCTATATGTGGGACTTTTGACTTCTGTAAAACAAAATTTTTCATTGAAGTTTCGTGCAACACCTGTTGCAGATATTGCTTGTTATTCATATGACCGAGCCCAGGGACCGACCATTTGGCATTTTTGTATTAAAGTACATACCAAGGCCATCATAAAAGAACATGTCTGTATATATGGGACTTTTCACTACTGTAGAACAAAATTTTTCATTGAAGTTTCGTACAACACCTGTGTCAGATATTGCTTGATATTCATATGGCCGAACCCAGGGACCGACCATTTGGCATTTTTGTATTAAAGTACATACCAAGGCCATCATAAAAAACCATACCTATATGTGGGACTTTTCACTTCTGTAAAACAAAATTTTTCATTGAAGTTTCGTGCAACACCTGTTGCAGATATTGCTTGTTATTCATATGACCGAGCCCAGGGACCGACCATTTGGCATTTTTGTATTAAAGTACATACCAAGGCCATCATAAAAGAACATGTCTGTATATATGGGACTTTTCACTTCTGTAGAACAAAATTTTTCATTGAAGTTTCGTGCAACACCTGTTGCAGATATTGCTTCTTATTCATATGGCCGAACCCAGGGACCGACCATTTGGCATTTTTGTATTAAAGTACATACCAAGGCCATCATAAAAAACTATACCTATATGTGGGACTTTTCACTTCTGTAAAACAAAATTTTTCATTGAAGTTTCGTGCAACACCTGTTGCAGATATTGCTTGTTATTCATATGACCGAACCCAGTGACCAACCGTACATTTGAAAATTTAAAATTGATTTGCCGTACAATTTTATTAATTTTACACTAAACTATGACTTAACGAATTTTCAAGAATTGTAATATTTTGTTGATAATGGATAAATGGCATCTCCTCTATCCTGGAGTAACAAACATATCATAATTTTAATAGAAAAGGCTCTCATCGGTGATGTATATGTATTAGTGCAAATATGTGCAAATTTGATTAAAACCAGATCTGATGCATTCAAAATGGATTACATGATTTGGTTCTGGTCATCAACTACACACAATTAAACTAAAAAAATTGAAAACTAAACTTCGTTGACCACAAAGACATTCATATACAAGTAGATTAAATGAACATGAAATCGTAATGAGTTTCAATTTAAAATTTACATATAATCTGAAACCAGAACTAGACAGCAAACGGTATTAACGAAATCTACATATTTCTTTGTAAATACTCGTATAAAGTTGCTTAATTAAGATGCAAAAAATTATTTTATAAAGAGCACATTATTAAATAAATTCATACGATAATGCTAATTATGTGAATTTTTGAAAGGCATTTTTTTCTCTGCACAATTAAATAACAACATTTGCTGGGAAAATGCACGTCTACAATAATGTAAAATCTAAGTATAAAATAAAGTTAAGATGCTGTACTATATTTAAGGTAGTGTTCAGTGTATGTAGTAACCCGACCATTGTGTAATGTGTTTGCTTAAGTGTCAGTGCACTGTTCGTTAATTGCAGCTCTAAATTTTCCTTACAAATTTGATTATTTAACCCTTCTGTTCATGACATATTTCTCACCGTTCCGTTCACGAAAAGGTCTGGCTGGACCTTCATATGTTTTATATGAAAATTTACTGTAAAATTAATAAAATATCCTTTTTATAGTTTGCTTATAAATTCATTTATTTATTCATTGTTTTTTTCAAATTTATTTTTTTGTTTTGTTTTTAATTAATTCTCACACTTTTGACATTTTAAATATTGTTTACTGTGTTCTAGGCAGACTGGATCGGCGCATAAGGCACACGCAAAGCGCGTCTTTCGCTTCAATTTGTTATTAATTCGGCCAATTTGGCGTGATTTCTTCTGCGTTGATATTCCGCTAGTACTGGGCTGTGGTACTTTGTTCTGGATAGGTGTCCCGAAAAATGCTTCGATTTCATTTCTGACGGAAAACTTCCCAATCACCCTCGGATTATTTATTCCTTCCTCTATTTAAGGAGTGACTAACTGCTTTACCAGAGAATATAGGATCTGCCGGCGTGCATCAATATTTTTTGTTTGTGTTTTGTCATTTACATTTTTGTAGATGATAAATGATGCTAACGCTGCTTTATCTAAGAAATTATAGAATAGAGCAATGGCCATCGTTTCGTTTGGCGGTTACAGCTATATTCTCCTAGCATTTGGTCTATTCCGTCAACTCCTCCTTTATTCATATTATTAAACATAATAGCTTGTGGTTTTCTAGCTGGACCAACGACTTCATTATCGTAGTGAATCGATGAAAGCAAAAGAACGGCTCTGTTTTTCTTCGGATCATATGATACCAAAGCAACATTCCTCGTAAAACCAAAAACTATTGAATGCACTGGACGGCTGCGGTCGGCTAGCATCTCTTTTGGTATGTACTTTTTATTTTTCCGTAGAGTTCCAACAAAATTATTTGCCTGTGTATAAAATGCCTTTGCAAGGATAACCGCTACATGACTTACAGACCCACCATATTTGTATCCCATATCTTGCAGGCTTAGACAGAATGTATTGTGAATTACGTATTTCCTCTATATGGGAAGAGTTGCTCGTCAACAGTTATTGTTTCCGCCGGGGTATATGCTGCTTCTAGATTATGGTTTAACATTACCCATATGTCACGACACGAATGGCTGCTGCTTTGTTTATTTCTTTATATATTGTTTGTCAAACATAATGAAACGGCTTATAGCGTTAAATCGGTTGATTGACATCGTTGCTCTAAACACCGGATCATTGTTGGTTTTCAACAACTCTCTTGTATGTTGCATGTTAGAATGATTCACATCAGCAGCTAGCACTATACCGAAATAAGCTAACATTTCTTGCTCAGTAACAGGAACAAATTTGGCTTCTTTTTTGGGCGCTTTTCGGTGTGTGTTTTATGTCATTATTTCATTTGCAGCTTTTCTATTGGTTTGCCTTTTTCTGATGTCGATCATTTGTTCCATGATTATTGACTTGAAAATGTCAATTGGGTTTTGACTCATTCCCCGTCTAGCAAATCCACCAGCTTCTCGAAAAATGTTGTGTGCTTGGATACACCCTGATGCAGGTGGATCTTTTTCTATTTTGTTTTATTACGTGCAATAAAATATTGATCAGAGAGTGGCCTTTCTTGTTGCTGTTGCACGATTTAATTTTCAGCATGCAATGCTTCCCAAATCTCATCATCGTCACTGTCGTCAAAATCGCTCACACCTCTTATTATCAATTCCGATTCCGCATCAGAAACATCTTCTTCTGAAACATTGTCTTCTAGTTCATCATCACTAATATCACCTCGGTCGCTTTCATTTTCATCAAATTCTTGAGCTATCCTAATTAGTTCTTGTTCTCGTTGTGCTTGTGACATACTATGACAAATTGGTTAGTAAAAAACTATGAAACATAAATTATTACATTACATTATACTTACCGTCTCCATCTATAAGCATTTATTTCATCATTCATTTCAAAATATATTTTTATTCACCAAAAATAACAATTCATAAAATTAGTTTCTTCCAAAACTTGGTACTTCACCGAGCTTTACAAAATTTATACAAAAAAATTACTTGTATTATTTTTTTCAACTCAATAAAGGAAATACAAAAGCGTAATACACAATAATACTGAGAGCATAATACGAAATAAACTCGATTTCGAAAAACAAAAAATTTGGAGGAGTTCATGACATTTCATATAGGTCTACAAAGTACTTATATAAAAAAAACACATTTAAAATTCAAACAGGTCTGGCCAGACTTAAAATGAACAGAAGGGTAAAATAAATAAATTAACATTCCCGATTAGCAGACACTGGGTCTAATTTTTTATTCGACCTGAGCATGTAATGTTTCCTAGATAAATTGTACACTGAGCGTAGGTTGCTCAGAACACAATCACCCAGTGTACTCAGTATTAATTTTGACATATATCATGCAAAACTAGTTTGAAGTTTGTGTTCGTCAGCGTTTATTTGTTTCTTGAATAATTTTAGTTTTCTACAATAAAATGGATAGCATAAAATGGAAGCAATTATTGTAAATATGTTGATTAATAATCGTGATGTGTTTTTTACTGGATCACATGCGATGACGAGGGTTACGATGAATTTAACGTAAATAAAATAGAAGGTTACTGCCAGGAAATTGTCCCTACTTTCAATGATGTGCATTTAAATGAAAATTTTAGAATGTCGGTTTAAACACTCCAAAATTTGTGTAAAGTTATTCATGATCTGGACGAAACGAATTAAATATCGAGAAACAGGTGGTGATCGCATTATGGTACCTCGGAAACCGAGAAACAATAAGGTATGTATTTGGCCCTAAATAAACAAATAAAATATATTTAAACGTATTTGCGTTTTTTACAGAGCTATAGCAGGAAGATTTGGCTGTGCAAATTCCACAGCTTGGGTGGTAATTGGAAATATATTTTGCGAATGATTTTAAGACTAAATACTACCAAACAAATCATTCGTTGGTCTACCGATGCTGAAAAGAAAAGGACTGCTCGTTATTTCAAGCAGAAACATAAATTTGGAGGTAATTTAACATTTAATTTATTAAAATCTTAATAAATTAAATTAATTTTTTATGTCAGGCATAATTTGTGCCATTAACGGAAGCCACATCTCTAATATAGGACCGATAAACCACCCCAACTCATATATGTGCAGAAATGGCTTTCACTCAGTTTTGCTCCAAGCGGAGCGTGTTATGGACATTTCTAATTCCACACTTATGCCGGAGAATATCCATTCATGTTGTGCGAGTTCTTTCAAAATCCAACTTGCCAAATCGAATTGTACACGGTTAGCAAAACAGCTGTTTACCACTAAATAAATTATTAATCTTAAATAATATTTTCAGGTGATGCTTCGATTACTCCAATTGAACATTTACCTGGAGAGTCCGCTTATCCACTCAGAACTTGGCTGGTGCCACTAAAACTAATGGTCAATTGACTGACGGCCAAGTTGATTACAACATCGTACATTCTAGCGATTGGCACCATTATACCTTGGAGCTTCATGCACACTTCATAATTATATATTAATCATGAATCCTGATAGGGATACTGATCAACAAAATGAAATCAATGATATCAATTCCGATGATGACGATGATGAGTTATCATCTAATTATGCTTCTATTACCGGATTGGATGCTCAACACTTGGAGAATGGAAAGTTCGTTCCTATCCTATGATTAAATGCACCCCGTCACCCTATCGTACAAACGGCCATTCACCAAGCTAATATTGGAGTAAGGACATAAAGCGACAAGTGTCATGTTCCGATGGAAACTCGTTCAAAATATGCGTACACAATTTTGGCAAAAGTGGGTATCCGATTATTTACGTTGTCTGCAACAAACCTAAAAGTAGGAGATATAGAACTGTACCCCGGCGGCGATGGGGGCAGGTCAGGGTAGTAACGCTCAAAACAGCGGGCAAATCAAACGTCAAAAGATCAATAAGCAAGATATCAGTTTTGCTCAGCCAAGAGCCACTGGTAGATGATTGAACTCAAGAAGAGCAATAACATTTAGCCAAAGAGCATGTGAGCATGACTCAAAGGAGAAGGCAACAACCCCATCGAAAGGCGAAGCAAGCAGGAACTATTAATCAAGTAATGCAACATACCTGCGTTGGTAATAATATGCTTGGTATCTTGCATCCGAAGGACTGTTGAACCAAGTTGGTCGGAACAAATCCATTGATCACCATCACTATACATGGAACAACTCGGACATGTACTTTGACAATATTAGCAAGGTATAGAGCTTGATTCGACTAAATTGGATCTGGTAGTTCGGTACAACTTGTCGAGTTATTGGCAAGAAATATGTAACGTGAAGAAGGACTTGGCATTACATGACAGATCCTGCAATACCTATCCACAGAATAATTCGAACATCAGTTCGATGAGATACAGGAAACCGAAGAATACACTTTAAAACTTCTGAAAAGTCCAACCTTGATTGACAACACGTTAAAACTGTGCAAACACAGTAAAAAAATCACGGGCCTACAATTGAAACAACTAATGGAGACACAACAACAGTTCGGCGTCGACTTAACCCTCCTCAAGGAATACCGAATCCACCAAGATAAAGCATTAGCGGTCATTCTTTTATCCCTGCAATTAGGGCTGGTGATCAAACATCTTGAAGATACACAAGGCGGAAAACGTAATTACAGGTGCAAAATATCAGATAATTCATTAATCGTTGTTATCGCCGTGGCAGCTGAAGCAAGAGGTGTTCATTATACTTATATATGTTCCGAAGACCTGCACTTTTCAGGCTTATGGGCTTTTAGAGTTACACAACTTGTATCGTCTAATGACAATAAAGACTAGAGTTACCGAATCTTGAGACTATTTTCCTCAACGATTCACAAATAAAAGTAAAGCCACAGTACACACTCGTCGATCCGTACCAAAAGCGTTTTGCACACAACACGGTTCAGCAAATAATCAAGTGTAAGGAATTACCTGATGGTTTATTGGTATGTGACATAGCGACGTTGTATACTCAAGAAAGTGAGCAAAATCAATATGATATATCCATGTTTCTCAAGGCAACTGTACCACATCCAACCTGAAAATCACTGAATTTTCGGAGTCAAGCAAAGGATCGTAATGGATATCTATATCCAGAATACAAACCATAGCATCAGAACATTATGTCTTCATAAAACTACAGCCAAATTGTATTCTTAGGAGCAATGCTAAGCACCTCTATGCAATCAGCACCAAAGGCAGCGAGAGAAACGGGTCGTATATTCCTGCGTTTACCATCTCAGTGCTAACGCCGCTTGTTGATAGTGAACATCGTTGTCGTTAGTGAACATCGTTTGACGCACTATACGCAATTGGAACAGGACATAAGAGCTCAACAATTCGGGGAAGCAATATTTATAGATAACCACCACATCCACAAGTGTGTGAAGTTATCCCAGTTTTTCATCCCAGGAAAAATAAAAATGTTCATCAGGTAACACTAAATTCATTCCATCCCAGGATTTTATAAATCATCCCATCCCTAGATTTTTAAATTATACAACCAATTTGGACTTTTAAACTTGTTAAAGGTAGCAAAAAGTTAAGCTTCCGACTATGCACACCCCTAAAATTAATATAAATCAAAATTACATGCGAGGAGTAGAAACTGTAATTCATATATTTCGAAGAAAATACTCAATAAATTAATTAATAATTCTCTCCAACCTATAGAGAGCCTAAAGATTTTACTTCTGTTTATAACTCATCATGTGTTAACTAACTCTGATAAAAATGTGGATATCAGCCGTATGTTAGGATTTTCGCTATGTGCTCATGGGGGTGAGCCATATGCAAACGAGCATATAGCAAAAAATCCTAACATACGGCTGACATCCAAATTTTTATCAGAACTAGTGGACACCATGACGAGTCATAAGCAGATTTTATATCTTTAGGCACTTTATAGGTTTGAGAGAATTATTAATTAATTTATTGAGTATTTTCTTCGTAATATATGAATTAAAGTTAATACTCCTCGCATGTTATTTTGTTTTATATGAATTTTAGGAGTCTGAAGCTAAAATTTTCGCTACCTTTAACAAGTATAACAGTCCTAATTAATTGTATAATTTAAAAATCTTGTGATGTGATGATTTTAGAAATCTTGGGATGGGATGAAATTAGTGTTACCTGATGAAATTTTTTATTTCTCTTGGATGAAAAATAACTTCACACACTACACATCCACCACTACGAGTACATGATGGCCCATCTTGTCTTCTTCTTGTGCACTTCGCTCTTAGAATCGTTCTAGTTGTACGAGCCAGACCCCATAGTTTACAACCAGCAGCAACCTGTGGTCGTTCTCAATATGAGAAGCCTAATATTCCCACACCAGTGACAAGTTTATTAAGTTTTCACCAAACCACAATAAAAATCTAGTTAGAGCATAGATTTACAATTTACTTAACATATCATTTAAAACGATCTTCTAATTTAAATTATTGGATTTAAAATTTTTATGTGAAATTAAAATTTGTTCTTTTGTTATGCTAAATTTCGTAATAAACCTAACGAACCTGTCCATTATAAATTAAATGTACGCTTAAGTTTAAAGACCTAAAGGCCTTATTCTGATGTGTCATGTCATATGTAATAAATGTCAAATGTCAAATGTAAAATTGGGAAATACCAATCGTTATCAAAAATTTCGGGATTATACCGCTAAAATATTTTGAAATGTTAGTATGTTCTATACATATCTCGTAGCTTTCTATGAGTGGGTGTTTGTGCACACGCTACATACCGAACCACATTTTGATTTTGAAAGCTTAAAAAAAGGTTTCAGTTCTTTATTTTATGGTTGTTATTCGAACAACTATATATGTGTTTCGATTTTATGTCAACACCGTAGTTATATAATCGTATCACACGATTCTTAAAGTGTATCCACTTATCTATTATTTTCTAAAAAAAAAAAACGTTATATAGAAATTGTTTTGTTGAAAGAATAAAATCAATTTCTTTTTATTTTTATTTTGGGAGGCCTAGCTTCCTACTGTATATGTTAGGCATAATCGGATAATGGTTTTTTCTATATGTACGTAAGTGTATGTGTGGTGTTATAGAGACATCATGAAATATTTTGAAAAGAAAATACAACAATCGTGAGATGAATTTTCATGAAAAATTGAAAAATCTTCTATATTTCATTCTTTATGTTTATTATGCTCGTACATACATACATAGTGATATTATTTTTGTGCATTGAATTTATGGTGTTCAATTCTGTTGGATTATTTTAATTTTAGATTTAGTATTTGCTGTGTACAATCCTGAATCCTGTTGAAAATGCAATTTTATTTTAAATTATAAAAGGAAATTGATTTTTCGCTGTTTATCTGTCTGTCTCTATAAATATTTATAGTACGTACGTCACATAAAATTATTTATTTTTCTTTTTAAATTTGTAACAGAATTTCGATATTCTTCGGTTAAACCAAATTTGAACTACTTGATACATTGTTCTAAATTGTGTAAGGATACGTGTACGATTACATATACTAGAATAATAAATATGATCCAAAAGCTATAATTTTGTACAAATATTATGTAATCCGTGGTAAATTAAGATGAACTGAACAGCAATCCAATATTCATTAACAAGCGAACGAATTATTTTCTTGCTTCAACAAAAAATGGAAAAGCTGTGTCTGAAGATTATTATATTGGCAAATAATTTCAATGCGGATAACCATGAATCCCTTAAGTTGATAGTTTGTCTTGTTAAAAGGTGTAAGAGGTTAGAAAGTTTTGAGGACAATAAAATTATCTTTGGCTGTAGTATTTTAAATTACAGTCACTAGTGTAAAGTTTTTGGACACTTTCATTATTGGACACTTTTATAATTTGGACAATTTATGCGAGTGTAGCATATTTACCATATTTACATAATTACATAATTTACCATAAATTAAACGAATCTCAGACATTAGCTCCCATAATGGCTATACAGGTTTGCAGGGCATACCTTAAGGAGTTAAAATCACCTTATGCCATTTCAAAAGTAGCCGTAGGGCTTTGGGATATACTTTTTGAACATTCACGCTTTTCGCGATTTTTATATTGAAGGATGCCATTGTAGCTTATGGTAAATTATTTATTTATTTATTTATAAATGGTGCCTACAGTGACTACAATCGGCACAACAAAACAATTGGTAAACAAAAAAAAAATACGGCGGTTGAGCTCGACTACAAAAGATTATATAAAACTTTATTGAACGAATTTCTCGACAAGTGATGATTGAAAGCTCCGTAGCCCTCGTTGAACACCCACGATACCCTCGGAATTGGATCAGAAAGACCGTAGATTGTTACCGCTCGGTTGATGAATAAAGTTCCATCGCATTGACGCATTCGACGTTCGGGAGCGTACAAGTTGATACGTGTTAGTAACTCGACACGGGAATTGATGATATCACGCACAAACAGCGCGGATGCTACGTCTCGGTGATTATCTAGACGTTGCAGTTTTAAAAGATTACATCGATTCTGATAAGGCGGAAGAACGTAGTCCATGGCACGACTGGATGGTAAACGTCGTAGCGCGAACGAAATAAACTGTTTCTGGATACTCTCAATCCTCTCGGAATGACAGTGGTATGAAGGTGACCAAACAGGAGATGCATACTACAAAATAGACCGAACAAAGCATACGTAAAATGATGTCAAAGTTAACGGGTCACGAAAGTCCTTGCAGTTTCGATTAATGAAGCCAAGCATAATGTACGACTTTGAAATAATGGCGTTAACATGTCTGGTAAATATAGCATCCAATGCTTGATCTTTGATCATACCACGATCCGAAATGAACTCAACCCGATCAATGGTTTCGTTGTACAGATGATATTGATAAAAAACAGGCAAGCGGTACGGAAGAAAGAAATTGTTTTGCATTTACTCACGTTTAAAGCCAGTAAGTTGTTAATTGACCACATGCAAAAGCGGTTTAAGTCGTCTTGTAACATTTCATAGTCTAACACGCTAAAGATCCGGGCGAAAATCCTAATGTCATCTGCAAAGAGGAGGCGGTTGCCAAACTTACGGGTAAGACAGAGAGAATGGTGATCCCACAATAATTACTTACCTCACTTCTATTACTCGCCTTGAAAATTGGATGAACTCATGTTAATTTCCAGGGAACTGGAAAAATACCACGACGGAGGCTTTGTTAAACAAGAAGATAACTACAGGGGCCAGACTTACGGCACAACTTTTGAATAGGATCGGTAGAAGACCGTCATAACTCGCTCCTGAGAAGGAGAAGTTGATCAGGAACCTCCTGTTCGGTAAGTTTGAAATGATCGAGTACAACGGAGGTGGAAGTTAGTTGAGGTCTGGTAAGACATATTCGACGGAAAACCAGATACCTTTTTCTTGATGTTTATGAAGTTCCACAATTTTTTGGGATTGGATGTCAAAACTTTCGCGATTTGCACTACGTAATTATTGAAAAGGAACCAATTAAGGGTCTTAAATTCATTGCGGGCGTTAACGAAATCGGGATAGCATTCTACGCCGTAAAACCTGTAAAGAGAATGAAATTTGTTGCGTCGTTTCTCGAGCAGCATCAACTCGGTATAAAACCATGGCCCCCGAAAGCTGGATTTATTTATACCACACCCGAGAAGCGCGTTGAATCTGTGCACCGTGTCATTCAAATCCGCACCGTGCTGTAAAAAATCGGCAGTGCTGAGAAATTCATTCTAGGATGTATTCGGCCATTCTGAAATTAAAGTGGAAATCGTTAGAAAAATAATTAGTTGTGTGATAAATGCTCTCGTGTCAAGTGAAACCCAAGCACGGAGCAACATCGGCATGTAAGACATCGTTGGCAAATAGCAGGTCCAAGAATTTCCCCCGACTGTTGCTGAAGCGGTTGAGCAGCGTTGTTGATATGGAAGCGAAGTAATCGATGATAGTCAATGGTTTCTCATCGTTTGAGGATGAAGAGAATACACCGTTGACATCGTTCCAAGGTATATCTTAGTATACTGTAAGTTAAAGTCACCCACAATGATAATTTGATCACAAGGGCGGACTGAAGGAATAACTGCTGGCCCGATGTAGTTGATAAACGTGTTGTAGACATCCCAGTCGGATCCGTACGTAATATAAACGTCGACGCGACAATCGAGGTATTGTAGGCTAGTCTGATGCGAACGGCGATGACATCAAGGCAGGGATGGCAGGTGGTGTCAAAATCGTATCTGTCCTTTCTATGAACGGCATAGTCTGATGGCAAGTGTTCTTCGGATAACATATTGATCGTAAGCCAGGCCTCGCTGATTATTATAACATCGAAATCATTGTCAAGTATACCTAAGCGGAAATTCCTGGTTTTACCGCAGATACTAAAGACATTATGATAGTAGATACAAGTGAAGGCGTGGGTGGTATTGGATGAAGCAACGATCGTTGATAAACTAAACTGGCTGGTTAACGCAGTAGTTACTTCGGCTGTTGAAACGTGGCCACAGTCCGTTTTTTTGATATGCCTGGATAATTTGTAACTGAGCGGTTTAAAGCACTAGCAGGCCAAACGTCAAAATTTTTATGTAGGTTAAAATCAGCCTCCGTAAAACCAATTACAATTGAGACGAACGTTAGTGAGCTGTTCAAATCGCGGCCTTTGGGTAATAATAGCATACAATTTACGTCACCTGGCGAAACATTTTGATGTTTATCGCAGACATAGCTAACGATCTGATCGGTTGAGACGGATGGATCGATACGACTGATATAAAAATATTTTTTGACAGGCACTGAGACAGTTTTAATAGTGTTGGTGGGAGGTCCAGATCTTATAATAGCTTGCGGCGATGTCGATACATCATAGATATTGGATCATAGATATTGGAGCTAGGCATGACACTTTTTGCAGGTGTTGTCGGGTTGGAATTATCATCAGCGAGTTTGTTAGTCATTGCGTTGATTAATTTACGGTTTTCAGCAACCTCCGATTTCATTTTCCTTAATTTTCTTTTAATTTTCCTTCATTTTCCTTTCAATTTTCGTCAAAATCTTGAATATGTTATTGTTTGTGATCATTGATATACAGCAGTTGCCAAAAAAGCAAATGCTGGTGTACTTTTTAAATGAGTTTATCACAAAATTGACAATCGCAGAGATTACTTGAATCGATGTCCGTAAAAGTAGCGGAAACATTTTTTTTTCACGAGTTGCAAGACATTGTAATTGAATGTCAGCAAATAAACACAGTTTGACACAAATTACACGAATATCATAGATTGGCTCCCATAGTGGCTATAAAGGTTAGAAAGGACATACATTGTGGAATTAAAATCACTTAATGACGTTTTGGAATTATTCGTAGGGCTCTCGTATATAATTTTTGAAACATTCACGCTTTTCGCGATTTTTATATGGAAGGAAGTCCTTGTAACTCCCGGATGAACGTAAGCCTTACGTAAAGGTTAATTTATTATCTAACAACTCTTACCTCCAACTATCACATATTTTTTAATTTCACATATTGTACTCAACTTCTGTATAATTTAAAAAAAACTCATTTTTGATCTTAAAAGCCTTGTAGCAGCCTAATTAGGCACTGTCAATTAATAAATTTATACTTGCTGAAAAGGCTGAACATTTTGCTTGCCGACGATACATCATGCTGTATAAGATAGCGGAAATTTCTCAGTGGAAAATAAAAGATTTCGCTTCTCGCCGCAAGTGGCAGCACCATCATAAAATATATTTTTTGTTATATAATTACCAGCGGAAATTTTGTATTAATTTTGTATCTCTTTCTCACTAAATAAAACACCCCAGCGGAATAAAATATTAAATTGATCCTTAAAATGACAAATTGATTGAAGTAAAGGAATTCGGAAAATGAAACAACAATATTTCGTCTTTCCGATAATAGTATTGTTCAGGGATTTTAAAGTAATTTTTGGACAAAATTCTAGGATCTGTTCATGCTGGACTAAACTTGGCCATTTCATAACCAATCCTTATGAAAATTAAAAAATGTTTATTAAATTAGTATCAGTTTTTGGCCAATATCTCAAAAGCTTCCACTAGTAATCAATACTTTCGGTTGTTTTTCTAATAGCTTAGCTCATACTGTATTGACTAGTGAACGTTTTTGAGGTATTGACCAAAACCTGAAAATAAATTAATAAAAAAATTTAAATTTTCAAAAAATTGGTTATGAAATGGCCAAGTTTAGTCCAGCATCAACAGATTCCAGAATTTTGTCCAAACTTGCTTTAAAATTCCTGATCAATACTATTATCCAAATTGCATCGTCATTCTTTTAGAATGGCGGAAAGCCGGAATATTGTTAAATTTCAAGATTTCATTTTCCGAGTTCCTTTACTTCCGAGATCAATCAATTTGCCATTTTAAGGATCACTTTTAATATTTTGTTCCGCTGGGATATTTTATTTAGTGAAAAAAGAGATTAATTTTGTATCCGCTGGTAATTATGCTGGTGCGGCCACTTGCGGCGAGTAGCGAAATCTTTTATTTTCCGCTGAGAAATTTCCGCTATTTTATACGGCATCGGTATATCATTATTATTTATGGAGTGGTAGCTCCATAAGTTGGTAGAGGGTGCCTAGGGCGAAAATAATTGGCAGTATTTGTTGTATCATAACTGTGTCACTAACAGTATTTTTATAAAACAAATTATTGACTAATTTAACGGGACAACTAAAGGTTACAAGAAAAAATACGTGTCTACTTTTTTGGTTTATAAGGAACACGAAAAAATTAAAAAAAAAGAAATCGGTGTGGTTGACTTTAGCCCCACTGCTGAAATACCATGGAATGACTCATGTACATTATATCAAATCAGGTTTCCCACTCCCAGGTTTTCCCACAAGTGTCCCACTCTTAACGAGGAATCATCTCAGACTTCCTCTTTATTCAGTTATAATTACCTTCTTATTTCATTTCTGACCCTTTTGAGGCGTCTTTATTTTTCTCATAATACGGAGCTTTTGTAACTGATTTGGCAGTAAAACCACTATTTTCTCCTTCAGACTGCGTCTTGAGAGTTTTAATATAACCAATTTGTTCTATTAATTTTTCAATCAGGTTTCGAAATTTGACAGTTTGCCGGTGAGATGCCGTACTTTGATCATTTGGCATATATTCCAAACCATCTCTCCACAGCTATTTAATGTCGAATTTACTTTGACATTATGTACAAAATTGACGATTGAAATTTCTTCGTTCTACTTTCCCAACAAAATATGGTTCATTATCCATTTTGTTTGAAACCGTGGCGCTAATTTTTCCGTACCCATATTATGTAGCGCACTGTTTATAGCTTCATTATTCCATGCTTGACGTCATCTGGCGTTAAACGCTTTCTCCTATTGACTTCTGTTTTACCGTTTTCATTTGAGCTCGTGTTTGTCACTCCTGCGAATTTTTAGCGCGATTGGTACAAAGTCCGAATGACGTTAACCAGTTTTTAAGTTTACTGGTTTCACGAATTGCGCGAGACCTCCGTGATTCTGTATTCTACGCAAGCCAGTTATACCTCCGTATTCGATTCAATGTGTCTACGGCACTTCTTCTTTATAACGATATTAGTGAAACCGACAACTCGATTTTCTTTAAACGCACGCTCTTGACGGAAACCACTTATTTCTTTGAACTCGTTATCTAACAGTAACGTTATATCTCGAGCTGATGAGCCTGATGTCGTTTTCTGGTGCCCTTGTCTACTGATAAATCGAAGCAGCATTCAATAACTTTGGTCGATGGCTGGAATCCTGCTTACTCACTCCCAAAAATTGCTGGAAGAGAGGTTCCGAGTCCTAATTTCAATACAGAACACTGAAATAAGGTTGCCGAAAATTTGTTTCCCCTACCTACTATATTCCGCCTATGCCTCTGTCATATGGTTTTACGTTCAACATTTGAGAATCTTTATTTTTGATCGTTCAAAAGACGCTAACGTTTTGTAGCACTAAAAAAATTTTATCTCGTCGTTTTAAGCTTCAGCCGGTATTTCGGATAAAATTATGTTTCTTGTATCAGGAATTATACCGCAAAGTACGAAGATTATAGCTTGGTGGTTGCCATGTTTGTGCCTTCCAAGAAACGACTGTACTAAAAATGATGTTATTAACCTACGAAAGTTCGGTTATTCATGTGGCGTTACTAACTACTGTGAATGTAACTGTATTGCATGCATTTAACAGGACAATCTACATATAGTGGCAAAAGTTTTAAACAAGAAATCATCTAAAATGTTTGGGGTGCTATTGACCCTTTCAGTAGCCTAAGCATTTTAGTCTCAATAATCAATAGATGTCGGATTTTAGCGTTTTCTCGCCAGTCGATCTAAGTCAAACGATGGAGTTACGGTTAATCAAAACGGCCACATAGTCGCGCTTACAAATGACCACTGAGCACTTCGTAGTAGTTGCGCGTCTATCCACCACGTATAGCAATCGATTCCATTGAATTTTACGGTGGAATACCAAATCGTTCAACAATCAATTTATAGGTAAGAATACTTACAAACGTAGAAACGCGGGGCTGGATGGGAGTTGTCTAGCTTGAAATTAAAAAGGGGACGAATAATCAAGGCAATCACTCCGACCGACTGTGTAGAAAGACTACACATGAATACTACAAACCTCAAGCACATCAAATCGTAGTTGTTACTTAAAGAGACAGATACCGTTCTATAAAATAAATTGCAAACGGCCTCCATCCGCGTAGTAGTGCTATTCGCAACAATTTGTAATATCAAATTTTGCAACCAATTCTACAAATGGTCACAAGCACCATCCTGACACTATGTAAGAGTGACGAGAAATTATTTCTTGTCGTTCTTAGATATACAGACGTTATCCTTCAGTAATCAGCCAACATCATTGCAGCAATCTGACATAAATGTAGAAATGATACCTCCACCTTGTTCATTTTACGATGAAGTGCAAAAAGTCATTTCCAAAGTGAAAAATAATAATAGACCTGGTGAGGACGGCATCTGTAACGAAATGCTCAAGAACGGCGGGGACTAAATCTTCCACCGCATATTGCTGATTTGTAACAACTATCGCGGAAAGCTTTGATCAACAAGGTTTTTGGCACAATAGTTGCTGACAAGTTATCAATTTTCAGCGAGCACAATTTGGTCGATCAGCACTGCGGTTTTCATCTAGGCAGTTCAACAGCTGACCATACTACTTCAAACTTAAGAATACTTTTCTATTTATAGATTTTTAAGAGGAATCCAGAGGAATGCTTTATAGAGTGTCTTGTTACATTTGGACAATCTTTCAAAATTTATAACCATGAGCGAAATATTAATTTATAGCTCTAATAGCAAGGTGATATTTGAAGACAAACTCTCGAAGGCTTTTGAAATAAGTTAAGAGTGCAGCGCAGTTGTTTATATTACAAATCTGACAAACATTAACGTACGCGGACAACATATACATACAGAATTTTTAACAGGCGACACACAATATGAAAAGGTAAATAAACTTAAATTCTTGGGATTCATTGTAAATTGTGCAAAACCCAGTCTCCGCATATATTACTTCACGGATAGCAGAAGCTTACCGAGCAGTCTATACGATTGCATTATTGTTATCGAGTCCCGTAATATAACGCGCAAAACAGAACCAAATATCTACAAAGGGTCGATAAAACCAGGATTCACTTTTGGTGGCGAATCTTTGACGCTGGATAAATTGTCATATTCAGAAGATTTCCGTTTTTTAGCGCAAATTAGTGCATGTGATGCTAGGCTTTATTAAACATATAGAAATGTGCTAGATGCATGTGAATCGAGAGATTAGAAATGATCTGTACAACTCTGAAACAGTTGGAACAGTTAGATCATCAAGGCCGAGATAGCTCGGAAATGTTCTCTTACCATAAAATATTCCTTGTAGTCGGCACCAAAGAAGACAGGAGCTCGAGGATGGCCCCCTTTTCGGTGGATAACTCACCTAGAACAAGACCTTCAAACACTTGGCTCTTGTGTTTGGTGCTCCGTTGTTATCGATCGAGTTGTCAGAAAGACTATTGTTGGAGCTTTTCAAAATTTTAACCTTCTTTAAGAAACTTTAAAAAAGTCTTCTGGTAAAAATGCCACAATTAAAATCACTTGAAAACTTTTTGAAATTTTACGTTCGACCCTTGGTTGCTTTTCCATAATCCAAACAATTACATCACCTAGTTGCGACTATCTTTTCCTTATGTATACGATATATCGATCCATTTCTGTTTTGTTTCTGAAAACCACCCACACTAATCAAATCTATTTGGGTTCCACTGAACTCGACTGCTATTTCCTTCACATAAAACTTGACCATGGTGATCCTGATCCATCTTTCGAGTGTTCTACTTTCCTTTAT
Organism: Nephrotoma guestfalica; assembly: GCA_963691935.1. NCBI lineage: Eukaryota > Metazoa > Arthropoda > Insecta > Diptera > Tipulidae > Nephrotoma > Nephrotoma guestfalica. The sequence goes on from OY829913.1 coordinate 87,335,103, forward strand.
AAGATGGTACAACTGTCATTTGCTGGATTCTTCTAGTGATAAATTTTTCTTAGCAGCTCGCTTCGGATCATTGCATTTGACTTAGTAGTACCAGAGACAGTAACTCGAATGTTCGCATATCGTAAAAACATTGCAATTTACCTAGAGAATTTTGAAGGAAGGAACCTCGAGAATTTTATCACCTACAAAAACCTCAAATCGAATGAAACGCATTAGGACAACGATTTCATATCAACATAAGCGTTTGCCATATTGGGCTGGTTTCTTGTTCCCCACATCTATGCCGTTAAGGATCCAACAGCACATTCCGCGTCAACCGATATCCGCCAATATAATTCAGCCATGATTTGTTTAAGTTTATATTTTTTCACAATGTCTTAAACTCAAACTGTTTTTGTAAGATTTACAGAAAAATTTTGGCTCCGACGATTTTCACTTTTAGGTGACAAAGCGATGATAAAGGTTTTTAATGCTAAGGACGGATTTCGAAGAGGTTAAATTTCGGGAAAATTCGTTTAGGAGGTCTTCCGGTGGGGCTAGGGTCTAATTTTTATTGATAAAAACTAGAAATCGAACATTTTTAATAAAGTTGGTGGGTCAATGGGGTTATTGGTAGGGCTTGTGGTTTCTGTTAATATTTAATTCAGTTCAAATGATTTTGATCAAATTTGGCGATATATATATAGGGTTTCATATTGCAAGGAAACGATTATACGGGGTTCTGACTTCCGGAAAATTTATTTAGGGGTAAGTCTCTAATTTTTCAGTCTAGTTACACTATGTTGCGGGATGTTGAATAATATTGCACCATGTTGATTGCATTTTGTTGATGTATATGGTTTGGATGCGTGTAGCATGTTGTGGGATGTTACAAGATTTTGCAACGTCTTGCTCCAAGTGCGTCATGTTGCATGACCATTGAGTTTTGTGTTTAACGTTATTTATATGTTCTGTTTCTTAATGTTGCACAATCCATATGTTGACGTCTAATGTTCCACATTTTTTTAAGCCTCAATTGATTTTGATGTCGATCCGGTGAACCAGGATTTCCTTTTTAAACTGTTTTGCAACTCGCACGTATACTAGAAACCGATGATTGCGATTAGCCGTGATTTCGAGAAAATTAATTTAGTCGGCCAACCGGTGGGCGCTGGGTTCCATTAATTACAGGGCGGCTGAGACCAAGTGTTACCAAATGAAAACGCTGTAATTTTTTTAATTTTGATTATTTTTTATTGAAATTTCGTGGAATATGTTGAAAACATATGACATTTTATGAAAAACATGTTACTGCTCGATATGACCTCCTTTGGCTCTGATTATTTGATTCAGTCTTCCATAGAAAGCATTGCATGCTGGCCGAACGCGAGCTTGCGGAATTTTATTCCATTCTCAAACAAGAGCTGATTTCAATGCATCAACACTTTCGTATTTTTAGTGGACACCTTACTCACCAAAATGGACCATATGGAGAAATCCATGGGATTCAAGTCTGGTGAATATGGTGGCCATTCTTTCGACGAAATCAGCGGCGGAACGCAATTTTGTAAAAATTGCTGTATCGCTCGAGCTTTGTGTGACGGTGCCGAGTCCTGTTGGAATGTCCAACGGTTCGTACCAAATTGTTTACGTGCCCAAGGTAGCAAAGCATCGTTTAGGATCTTTTGGCGGTACACCTCTTGGTTTACCTTGACTCCATGTTCGATGAAAACCAGAGGAGTGCGTCCATCGGCAGTCACTGCAGCCCAAACCAAAACATAAGCTGGTGATTGCTTGCGCAGGGTAACTCTTGTGCCCAAATTATTGGCGGACTTGTGCTCTAACCAAACACGATCATTTTGCTTATTCACATACTGTTGAATGGTGAAAATTTTCTCATCAAAAAAGACAATTTTTGGAATCTCATCACGTTCGGCCAAGGCCTTCAATGCTCGTGTTCTTTCAAGCCTAACTTTTTTTGTGTGCCTCCGTAAGATCTTGAACTTTTTGTATCTTGTAGGGTTTCAAGTGTAGTTCGTTTTTCAATATGGTTTGAATGCTGTTTCGTGAAACATGTAGACGTGCGGCTAATTTATTGGCACTTTGACGAGGATTTCGTTGGATTCGTTTCTTCACATTTCGTATCATTTCTTTTGATGTTGCTGTCTTTTTAGGACCGCCTCTGTTGCGTTTAGCGATGCTACCAGTTTCGTTGTATCGAGTTATGGTTCGATACACAAACATTTTATTCACATTCAAATGCTGGAGCTGACGAACTATTGCTGTTTGTGAATTTCCACCCAAATACAGTGCAATTACACTATTACGTTTGAATTCCATTACGATTTTTTTATGAAGATATTAATTTAGAACAATTATTTGTTGACCACATGTAAACAACTAACCAAACTTCAATCTGTCAAAAAATTGACGCGCGAAAATGACAACTACACAAATGACAGCAGAGTGAATTTAGTAACATTTGGTCTCAGCCACCCTGTAATTTCTTTTCCCGCACGATTCTGATATAAATTGTTTTCGACTCGTACATTTATAAACAAATTGGCCACTTCATTGTCCGGACATTATAATTTCGGATTAAAGTGTGATTGGTCCATTTAATCGAAACTAAGTCCAAGGCCAGTGGAAGGGCCAATTGTTGCTGGATCAGGTATACTGGCATGAAAGAGATCAACTAATTTTATTTCTAATCTAGAAACTACACATAAAAACGAAATGGAAATGTTAAACTTGAAATATTGCAAAATGTACCTTCTCGTGTAAAATTATCATCCAACAAAACTCTGCACATTTTGATCGTGAACGAGTACCTAATATATGGCAATGTTGTTGCATAAGTTTTGAGCCAAGACGTTCTCGTTTTGAGATACATGTGAAGCTCGAGTTGCTTCAATTTGTCGCAAATCTCTACCATTATTGGCACATTACTTTGTCTTCTCCACAAAAACAATGTGCCGCCAGGAACTTGTTTGCACTTGATGGTTTTGGTGAGCGAGATGTTATATATGTTTAATTAGCACATGCGGGTGACATTTTACTTTTTCCCTTGTGTCGGCGGATTCTTGTGAAAAATGGACGCAAAGAGCTATCTTCTGTTATTTTTCATTTATGATGTTGGAACAGTTTTGTGAACGAAATCACGCAATGGACATCTGTTTCTGTCATCGAAATTTCTTATACCAAAACCGAGTATTTGAGCTGAATTCATCATGTTAATATCATCGGTGATGAAGCACTTGACACGCTGAGCTTAAAATCGAGTAAAATGTTGAGCCATCGATTGCCATCCCAACTTTCCTGGTATCCTGGTATGCACCAACGTTTCGCAAAGAGTTATGTTGTTAACTGAAGCAATTGTAAGTTTCCAATTTCTTATCAATTTATTGTTGTACTGGATTCATATTGCAGCCTTTTCTATATTACTTTAGATCGTTTAAACAAAGTTCATCATCGCCCTTATCTCAGTTAATGTAGTATGTATCGACCATATCTAGGTCAAAAAAATAATGACTTACCCTTAACAAGTAATTCCGTTGGAACAAAATATCAAAATTTTATTAAATTTTCGGAATATGCCGCATTATAAAACGTTATCAAGTTAAAAAGATTATAGATAATTTGGACCACATAATTCATGAAATGAACTCTCATTAAATGATACGACCTAGATATTATTTTAATTAGTAAAACATACACTAATAGATTAAAAGTTAAAGCAGTTCAATGTAAAGAAAAACAAACCCTTTTTCATTATTTTTATTTTTTTGGGTCGTATCTAGAATGTCTATTTCAATCTAAAAATTGTATTTCAAATGTGTATATGAATTGAATATTCAAGATGAATACAAATTATGTCTCTAAAACAAACAATACCATGAATAGGATCTTTCGGATATCTAAAATCGAAAATATGAAACAATCATCCTATGACGAAGGATGTTGACCGTGATAATATTTTTAAGTTATTCATTGCAGAATGTTTTTGATAGGTGCTCCCGCAGCTAATCATTTATATGTACATTATATGTGAACATACACATTTTACCCTCCCATGAGATGGTCGACAAAAGAATATAATGTTCTGTATAATAAATTTTTGCCACATCACAACCATCGAAATAAATAAAATTGATTGCTTACATCTCTTAGCATGAATACCAAAATTATTTGGAACCGAAATTTTGATTAAGATTGGGATCTGCAATGTCGCACTTGTAGTTGAGAAATAAAATAAGCCTTTAGGGTTTCACTACGTTGTTGCTGTTTATTGTCACGAATGTAAATTGAAGCGTAACACTGGCCTTTATCGAATTGCACATTAGACAAAACCGCTTTAATTTTTCAGTTTTTTTTTTTATTTTTTTTTATTTTTATTTTTTTTTTTTTTATTTTTTTTTTTTTTTTTATTTTTTATTTTTTATTGGTAACTATGCGATCTGTTTTGGGGCTCAAGGCTCACCCTGCTCTTCCGCGGTTATGCTTTTAACGTCCTTACTTTACGCCTTGCGGCCAACTCGAGGACGTACGGCTATAGGACCGATTTTAAGACCATCTGCACATTGCAAGCTCCATGCCAGCCTATACCAGCATGGAAGATGGGTCGGCCCATGAGTTTTGCACACCGACAGGGGGTCATAGATGTGTTACATTTCACCACAGATCGAAATCTGTTGATGAAATTTCACTTTGCATCCTGCCCCTATCGGGATTCGAACCCGGTACCTCCCGATCCAAACGCCAAAGCTTTAACCACTGTGCCATTTGGTCGGTTTGTTTTTTCAGTTGTTTGATTTTTCAGTTGTTTGATTGTTTATTTAAACAGACACAAACAGATTTGGTTATAAAACTTTAAAAAGTTATTTATTTTGTGATTTTTATAAATTTGTAAGTTTTTTGAAGAAATTTAAGAAGAAACTTAAAGCTGTGTAAAATAAATCCTAAAATTGATGCCTTGGTGATCTTTCCTTAAAATCAAAATAGAATTCCACAATTATAAACAAAATAAAAATAAATTAGGATTGTAACAAATTCTACTCTATACATGTAATTATAAACAATTGACGGACAAGAGTTCTAGGTGTACACCACCAAGTGATACCAACCTAATAGTCGCGAGCCAAAGTTTGTTAATTTATTGAGCGATTTTTATTCTTAACGTGCAACGATTTTTCTACAACAAGAATTCCTACGTCTCTAAAGCTAGCAGAACCCATACAGCAGAACATTACATGATAGTGTTGATACTAAGGTCCGATCCCTTCCCACTAAAACGATGGATTCTGCTAGCCATAGAAAAAATTAATGCCCTATTAAATTTTGATTTATTCTGCTCGCTCTAGAAAAAACATTATTCTTTATCACTTCAATGCTATAGCAGAGCCCAAATCGAAAATAGGACCAAAACCGAAATAATACCGCAAACCAAGGTCCATTAACATACTAATAGATTTAGGCTTATATTATGGCCTATTTAAGTTCCTCGGTAAAAATTTCTTGGCTCCACTAGTTCTTAACCAAATTTCAGGAGGTTTCAAAACCGAAATTAGAACGCAAAACTAAATCAATCGACATACAAATAATGTTAGGCTCATTATGGCCTAATCCAATGTCCATTAAAAAATGTTGGGCTCCACTCGTTCTTGACTAAGCTTCATGCCATTTAATATAAAGCTAGCAGAACTCAATTCTAAAATCGAACCAAAATCGAAATTAGAATGCATATCAAGATCAACTGGCTTACAAAAAATTTTAAGCTCATTATGGTAAATTTTAATGCATCCTTCATTAAACAAATTTGGAGCCCAACTGGTTCTTTTCCAAATTTCAGGGCATTTATTTTAACGCTAGCAGAACATAAATCGGATCGCAGCCGAAGTTCGAAAGTAAAACTAGACCAATCGACATACAAATAATTTTTGACTCAGTATGGCCAATATTTGCCAAGAACGAGTGAACGAGCAATTTTTATTGGGCCATTTGATTAGACCATAATGAACTTAAAATTATTTGTATGCCAATTAATCTTGCTCTATGTTCTATTTTAAGTTGTGGTCCAATTTTCTGATGAGTTCTGCTAGATTTACTAGTAAAAGCCAAAATTTTTGAATGGGACATTTGATTATCCCATAATGAGCCTAAAATTATTTGTGTGATTATTTAATTCTCGGTATGGGTTCTTCCAGCTTTAAATTAAATGTTCTGAAGTTTGGTCAAGGACGAATGGTGGCTAAAATTTTTTGGGGCATTTGATTAGGGCCATATAGCACAGCATATATGCTGTAATAGAATCCTTTAAAAAACTATTTGGTTCTAAGGAATACTCGAATATGATCCGAAACGCAAGATTAAATCAAACACCGTATGAGGTTCATAACATAAAATTTAACAATTTGTCTGAAAATGATTGTCTGAAAACAGTTAGGAAACCGAATAAGGAGATCAAATTAAAATTTGTTAAACGAATTAAAATTACAAACTGCAAAATGATGGTAGATACCTATACTGAAAATAACGTTGAAGTTGAAATGCCATTCAGAAATGAGTTTCAAAGATCGTGTATAATTCAGAACTAACTCCCATTAAGAAAAAAAAATACAAATACATACTTAAATATGACGTGTACATAACATATATACCTGATATGTACCACGAAGATTTTAAAAATCTGCTTAAAATTTATACATCATATACATCGAATCTACGGGCATGTATGTATGATCAGGGATCAGAAACGTTACAGAAGCTTCCTTCACATACTTGGCAACTGGTACAAAATGTTGAATCATTGCCATTGCAATGATTCAATAAAATTAAACATAGAAAATTAAACAGGTTACTGCAAATTTCATTGGCACCACGCTTACCTTGATGCGCTCCCCATAAATAGCAGTTTAAATTCTTGCCGATTATTCATAAATAGTAAAGTTATATACCGAAAATTTTCTGTAGTATCCCAGCAACATACGGTTTCCATTCGGAACATTTAAAACTTTCTGTAAATCAAATATCTCGTTTTGATTAGAACAGTTGGATCATCCAGCGATTGTTCATGTAAGATCGCTTTCTTAAGGCCATCATTTAATCTAATGTGGTCTGCGTAATCAGCTTCACTCTACACCGATTTAACAATTTTATTTTTACACCATTCGCATTCCTGATATTTGTCTTTTTTTGGTTTGTGAATCGCCATATTGGTGTTTCTTTTAAATGGAATGCGAAACATTTCGTATCCGAAACAGCTGCGCCTTGCTTTGATTTCGTTTTGCTTATTTAGGGTGTCTCAGCAAGAGCACCGGATATAAATTTGCCGTAATTTTGTTAATTCGAGTTGTAATGTGATTTTTTTTATAGTTGTTACGTACAGACCACGTGATTTAAGAATATGGAGAAGTATTCAAACCAACAACGTTTAATTATTGTAAAAACACATTACAAAAATGGTGAGAGTTTTCCAAAACTGTTCGCCAATTACGTCAAGTTTTCGGTCGCAATAATGCTCTAAATGAATCGGCAGTGAGGCGGCTAATTACAAAATTTGAGTTCAAATTTACGCTGATGGAGCAGAAAATCATTGTTCGGCGTCGTACTTGTCGGTCACTTGAAAATATAGCCACTGTAAGGGAATCTGTGATCGAGAATCCAGGAACTTGGGAGTGCGGTATCGCGAAATGTTAACGGAGTTTTTGAGGCTCGAAATGGATGAAATTGATGTGGAAGACATGTTTTTCCAACCAGACGATGCGACCTGCCACACAGCCCGTGAAATAATGGTGTTACTGCGGACTAAGTTTCCAGGCCGTGTCATTTATTGAGTTGGCGATCAATATTAGCCACCAAGATCGTGCGATCTACCATACCGATGAACTTTTTTCTTTGGGGATATGAGGAGGAAAAGGTGTATGCGAATACGCCTGAAACAGTTGAACATCCTAAAGAGGAAATATGGTGCTTAAAATTTGTTGGTTTAAATACTTCTCCATATTCTTAAATCGCGTGGTCTTTAAGTGACAACTGTCAACAAAAAATCACCGTACAACTCGTATTAACAAAATGGCGGCAAATTTAAATCCGGCGCTCTTGCTGAGACACAGGTAGAATGGGTATGAAATGATCAAAGCGCAGTTCATCTTCCTGTGTAATGCTCCGATAATGTCTAACATGTAATATTAATTGTACTAGTTAAAAAATTTTTGCACATTGGTATTTCAATTTTATCAACTCGACATATTACAGTATACACGTGACGGAAATTCCGCAGATTCGAATCTTTGTTTCTCTTAAGCTTTATGTACCTTTGTTCAATACAGTTGCTCAGGTACTTTTCTGTTTGGGACATAAGCTACGTATATATTCTACGCCAAAGCCAGTTGATCAAATAATTTGCCCCTTGAAGTGATTCTCTAATAGTCACGCACAAACGCCATAATATAAAAATTAATTTTGTAAACACGTTAGCAATTTAAACTTCCCCAAAATCGTAAGCAAAAATGGTCGCTTGTGTGATAAGACACAAACGACAATCATTTTCGTGAATTTTAAACTAATTAATTACTTGTGAGATTTTTGATAATTTTTCTTACCATGCACGAAAGCTAATCTAATATTATTTAAGAACAAATATAGCACCACCACTTCAAACTTTTGCACTGATGCTCGTCGCTTAGTTCCAATGATACTTGTGATTTATGTCGCTTAGAGTATTTGAAAATATATTTTTACAAAAATAGCGGAATTTTCATCAACTACTTACGAGTATGTTTTCAAACAGTCGTCTAGAGCAAAATCAGTGCATTCCAATGATATGGAAACCAGATTTTTGAAAAACTGGCACTTGTGCTGCTTGATTCAAGTATCAAGATTTTTGATTTGGGTTCTGCTAGCTATAAAGATAGCAGAACCCATAGTTTTAGTTGGAAGGGATTGGGCCCTAAAGGTTTCTCTAATTATGCATACTATCTTGAATTGTTCTGCTGTATGGTTTCTGCTAGCTTTAGGTTCATGAATTCCTACAATACTGATTGGGAATTATATTTCAGAATGGCATCCAATGTGGAGGAGAATAACAAATATCGAAAATAATTGTAATAGGCAGAAAATTCTTAAATCAACAACGGCACTGATTATTAGGGGATGAATTGATGACGAGTAATTTTCACGAAAATAACAACGAACAAGTGTAATTACAGCAGACACAGTTATCATTGCAACCAGCGAACAATGCAAGTTAAAAAGTAAAAAATTAACGGTGCGAAAAGTATAAATGTGCTGGTGTACATGGAATTTGTAACTTAGACGCCGATTGTTTTATTCGCAAAATTCAATAAGAATCCGCAGTCAATTTCCTGAGTTACGTAAAGAACAAATCGCACAATTAACAGAGCTGTGGGTGGGGGGCAAGACGAGGAATTCCCTGAGTTACGTAAATAACAAAGCACTATGTTGGCAGAACTACGAGTAAAACAACATGGACGGTTTTCTGTGTTAGACCGGAAACTCAGCAACGCTCAATATCATTAAGTTAAAGGTCTAGAAAGAGGAAAAGGCTCACGAAAGTTTGGCTCAAACAATTAAGTAATCAAAAGGAATTTTAAAGCCTTCGACATTCGATGGCGAGATTACATTTAACAATTTTAAAGTGCACTTATAAACGAGAGTACATTACAGTTGATGGGTTGAATGCACTCATTTTGGCTCTTCGTGCGAAGGACGTACATGTCTTACTAACTGTATCAGCAACATAATGTAGCTAGGAGCGGATATTGACTCAAGTACATAATTAACACGTCAAGCTTACAGATGTGTTCAACGGACTAACGGAGAACGCGTTTATCAGTGCTGTAAAGGACGATCATCTGAAACTGGACGAGAGCCAGTCAAGCCACTGACACAAAAAAGTTACACAAGCTGTATTCGACAGATATTGTGGAAATAAACGAGATAATAAAGGAGGAGTTGAAGCTACTGTTGAGCCAGTAAACATGGAAGTCAAAGATAATGTTTTATATACGGAAACTTGGGCTACTTAAACCAAGACTGTACGCGAATGTTTTGCGAAAACGCTTGATTACAGAGAAATGCAAGAATAAAACTGGCAAGAAGAACTAGAATAGAAACCCCCACATTTTTCAAGAAACGAGCAAGACCAATAGCAAATGCTCCAAAAGATGAAATCCACAAGTTAGAAACTAAGGGAAGATAATGCACGGCAAGAGAACGAAGAACAAACTGCTGTACGGAATGGAAGTAAAATCATTGGAGGGGCTCTGTCCAATATTCCAGTAAGTTTGGGGAAGGCAAAAGAAAGAGAAAGCCATGAAGAAGACATGTGGAGTAAGAGTTGAAATAGAGTAGTTCTGGAATGTGACGATGCGCAGAGCAAGGATCAGGAACAGCATAAGCTTATAGTGAAGATCATCCAGAGATATGAGTCAAAAGGTTGTAATAGTCAAATAGTACGTGACTGTAAATTCCACCGAGATGACAAATAACGAAGATTGCTCAAAGATCGAACCGAAAAAAGCAACATAACGAGCGCTATGGCTCTACCAGAAACGAAATGAGAACGTGTGGGAGACATAGAAACTTTCAAAATTGTTAGGAGGATCTACGATGACGTGTATCAAATATAAGAAAATCTAGGAGATGAACGAAAACTTGTGCAGAGTGATAGGCTGAAGCGATATGTTACATCAGATTTAAGGTGTACACCACCAAGATTTACTTCAATAAATTCTTCATAAATTCTTAGCATGTATCGATGCTACCGCATCTCGTATTCTTCCAATATTGAATGAGAATTGAACTTTGGAGTACCATTCCATGAGGAGGAGTTTAAATACATAACTTAAGCGATTGTAACCATCGGTGATAGTTCATCGTCGGTGATAATAATTGAATTACCAACGAAGTTAACACTCAAGTAAAGAGCATTGATGGCGTGGGGTTCCGTTCGCAAAAACAACTACATTCAAGTGGTTTACAAGTATATCCATCGACAGTTATAATAAATGGAGTAATATATAGAGAAGCGATGCAAGAGTATATAAGCGCGTGCAGTGCAAGTTAAGAAATAAAATGCGAACGTGTAAGGTTCATAACTAAATATTCAAAAAATTATTTTTCTGTAACTAAACTCTTATTTTTATAAATTTACAGTAAAATGTGCGTAGAGCGAGTTCTGCATACGGATCTTATTTAATTGAAAAAGTGAAAAATTTTCATATAAAATCATCATTGTTGTCGTTATGAGATTAAATATTGATTTTTCATGCAAACAAAAATTAAATAAATTAAAACTCTTGAGCGTAAGATAAACCGATTAAAATAATCGTTAATACGCTGAAAAAAATTTAGTGTAGCCTGAGGGCGTTGATAAAATAATAAAATCTTGGACACTCTGAAAATTAAAAATTTCGTTTTAGGATTAAAATCATAAAAATTAATAATAGCTTTGGGCTAAGAATAAATATTTACCTTGCTGATTTAATTTTGAGAGCTACCTTTACCGAAATATTACAAAGACTGTAGTACCACAAAATAACTATTAAGTGTTAAAACAATAATTTAATCTACAATAAACGGCAGAGCTTTCTTTTAATAAAGTCAATCTGTTTTTTAAATATGCAGTTTCGAATTAAAGTATGTACTTGTTAATTGCTTATGCCATTCGCGTTATTTCACGCGATTTTTTCGTTGAATTGAATTCTCATCAAGCCATTTATTTATAAGATTAAATGTATTTTTACAACGATTATTCTTTGAAGCTGTTATTACCGATTTTAACATGTTTCCCTGTTCTCTCACAGAATGTGGGTGTGGTTGGCTATGATTACAATGCTACGTTAATTTATTTAAATTTTATTAACCATAGCAAGTTTTTGAAAATATTTCGATGCATCTAACTTATACCACTCCCACTGTATTTATCTGTAACTAATCATTTTTAACAAACAAAACTCATTAAATGTTTGCATTCCTTTTAATATTAGCAGGAGGAACAGACAAATATTTTGAGAACATCATTCAATTCACTAATTGGAAATTTAAAATTTCAATTTATGCTTAACCAAATTAAATAATTTTTACTTGACTCAAGGCGAATTAGAAGGAATATCAATTATTAAAATTGTAAATCATTGAAATTTCAAAACTACAAGTAATTTTAATTCGAGTTTCAATATATGCTGTCAAGACTGAATTTAATATTTATTTAGTAAAACTTTTAAATTAGTTCTACGAAATTTTGTTTTAGATCGAAACCCACAAAATTCCAATCCAATATATTTATGTGGAGAAAACAACAATCTCACTACAGTTTCAGAACAAATTTGATTTCTCAGTGTAAAGTTATATGTACGAGTATGTCAAAGCTGAACGATAAAGCAAGGTGTTACCGCCGCATAAAGTTTGAAAAACGAACAAAAAATAAATTTTTCAGAATTGCAAAAACAGGATATGTATGTCGCCTCGCATTTATTTTTTTACGTCAACAAATCTTTGTAATAACCGAGTAAAAATATTGTTTACAAACTATAAGAATTTGTGCTTTTTCATCACCGTAAACGTAATATGCGAGAAATTTAAGCACAAATATTTTTGTTTTCATGATTTATAAATCCGTTTTATTTTGCAACAGAATAATGATGGAGCTGGAAAAACAATTGTTAGTAGGAAACGGGATCACAACATCATTTAAATTATTTACGAGTTTAGCGCAAATCGATGTACGCTTTTGCATTTTAATGTTACAATGGTAAACTTGTTGTTGAACAAAAAATATTTTCATACGATATTACTTGCGATACACTTTAGTATTTATCTCAAATAATATTCTTGTTTTTACGTAAAAATAAAATGTTTTCCATACCACCAGCTCTACTATAAATAATAAATTCGACAACAAATAAATTTTCATGCAGTTCTATTTGGCCCAAAAAATGCACATTCCGATTTGTTGTTTAAATCATTTTTTTACCAAACAGTTCCAATCTCCATTCAATAGCGATTATTTCGTTTAACTGTTGTATGTTATTTATCATGCATAACACAAAATGTAAAATAAATTTTAGACGTTATTGTCAAGTAGGGTGGTCCTTGTTTGTGTGGGCGGAAAAAATTTAGAGATATCCAACGGGCTATCAACGCTTAAATCGAAAAATTATTGGGTCAAACAAAGGTGGTTTGAGGTCGTGACTTGGGCGCGAATTCACTTTCAAACGAACTGAAAAATTATTTAGAAATTTTTCTCAGCCTAAATGAAAATTTGGTGCATAGAGGAAATAACTACCGTTTTTAAACCTCAAAGATATCGAAAATCGGTTAACAAATGGCGACTTTATTGCCAATTTCTGAAACTAACAAAAACCGATTTTTTTAAAATCCTGGAATTTAAATTCAAAATTATAAAAAAATTAATAAATAAATCCGTCGCGGGGGGAAGGTATTACTTTAACAGTAGAAAAGTACTACCGGGAACCAAATGCCAGTGGTATAAATTGGCTAAAACAAGCAGTTAGTACAACAAATACGGAATGTAATACCCCAGGTGGTACCGCAGCAGATATGCTACTAAATCCACACTCTTCGGAGGCAGACCCAACAGATTCTGGGGTGAGCCAATCATTGTTTAATCCATTTAGACCAAGTTCCAAATTATAAAGATCACCAAGATCTTCAATTGGAAATATATTTGAATACGAGAAGGAAAATGCCAAACTCCGTGAAGAACTAAGCGAAATAAACTAATTTACAACTAAAAATTGAAAGAAGAATTTACAATTTTAAAGAAAGAGAATGAAGAACTGAAAAAAGCAGTTGAACCACGTGCAGAACTTGGGACGACACCTAGCCCTGCACTCGATGGTGACATTAATCCATTCCATACGAATAAAGAAGAATTAGAAAGAGAAATAAATTGGATGTTGAGCCGTAATAAAAGACCAAGAAGGCAAAGGAAAGCGCAACACCCACCAAAAATGGCAGTAACTTTACCATAAACTTCAAAAGAGGTTTCTGGAAAACAGTTAAACATCAAGAAACAACTAGCTCTAGAACAACAACCAGCTAAACCAAAAGAAAATTCACCTCCACCAATAAATGTCGTCGGGATATCAAATTTCTCCACTATACAATCGATTATGAAATCGATTACGATAGCCGAGTACAAACTCGTATCTCTAAACAACGGCGTCTGGAAAATTAATGTTATAGACTCTGAAACTTATAGAGCTTTGGCTACAAAGCTTAATTCCGAGGGGCATCAGTGGTTTACCTAAGAGGATAAGAATGATCGCCCAATTAAAGTTATGGAGGAAATGATTGATGATTTCAAGCAAAAGGGTTATCAAATAGAAAATGCTGTAAACATCATTAAGAAAGAAAAAATCGAAACTGAACAAGGAGTTCAAATTGGCAAAAGAGGGATTCCACAATTTTTGCTCACTTTTAATAACAAACAAAACGTGGAAGATGTCCACAATATCAAGGCAATACTTAACATGAGAGCTAAAATAGAGCCTTTGAAACAAAAATAGCGAGTTAATACCGCAGTGAAAAAATGTCAAGGTTTTAATCATACGCAAAAATATTGATAAAGACAGACTATGCCCGGTAAGTAAAAATATTGCTGCAATGTGTATCAATTGCAATTAGCCACATCCCGGAAACTACAGGAGATGTGAAATAGCTAAGGAGGCACAAAGAATAAGAAATAAATCGCAAAAACAAAGTCTAGAAATATCAGTATAAAATTATCAAACTTTCGACCAAAGATGTTATAGCGTTGTATGTGTGATCGGACTTTATCTACCAGTTATATCGATGTATCTTGCGGCACTTTGTAATATGATATTAATATTTAAAATAAAAACACGAAATTTTTTTTTTTAAATTTAAATAAAATTTTTTATTTAATTAATTAAATTTTTTATGTCGGTGGTGAGTGATGGTGTTGCGGCTGCGTGTTGCTCCAGCAAATTTCCAAATCCAATAGAAAGAAGATAATTTTTCTCTTCGTCTTCTTGCGTAAAATTAAAAATAAAAACCAAAAATCAAAACCTGATTTTCTGGTTTTTAATATTACATGCACCAAAATGTTTTTGGTGCACCCTTTATAAAATATGTTTCCATAAACATAGATGATTGCCATGCCATCTCTTGAGCGATGGCATGGTGATGTGTAGGTGCGTTTTACTTGATTTTGGTTATGCAAAATCAATACGATTTGTATGCATCTCTAAATGATATGATTGTAGAGGTGCATATTGTAGATTGTTATGTAACCAAAATATAATTTTTCAATTCTATTTTGATTACACCAATTTCGTTATGTACAAGTGTTGTTGTACGATATCTATGTACAAGTGGTGATGTACATAATTTGTGTATACAAGATTGTTGTATATTTTGGGAATAATTCTTTATATGGAGAATTGTCCATTTATCAAGAATTATGTGAACGGAGGATTGTCCGTTGAGAGTAATTGTGCGGAGTTTCTTATAGTTGAAGAAACTACCCGCTACATCACCCACCGCGCAGTGAGTTCCCCCACCGCGAGTTCTGTATCCGCTGGCGTTTGTGGATGCATTTGGTTGTAGTACCATTATAATGATGAATGATCGTTGTAATGGTAGAGGTGATGTAAATTGTGTACCAATTGATTGCTGGTAGAAATGCGTAATTGTGGCATGTGTATTATCCGATAATGCGGACAGTTTTCTTCACTCCCGATAGTTGATCGGGCGAATTCAGAATTCCATAGACTGGTTTGAGTCTATCGATAGAGACAGATTGCTGCTTGTCTCTGATTTGTAATACAAAGTGCTTACGAAGTCGTCGTATCACTTTGTATGGGCCTTCATATGGTGGTGTGAGGCCTGTGCGAACTTTGTCTATTCGTACGAAAACATAGTCACAGGTTTGCAGTGACTTTGGTACGAATATGTCAGTTTGATTTGATTTGCGCGTGTCCGTTGGGATGAGTTTATTCATCGTGGAGCGCAGTTGATGTATCACTGTGTCAGTGGTAACTTGAGGTGTAAGTGGATGTTCCACAAAGAATTCCCCAGGTAATTTGATTGTTTGACCGTACACCAGTTCTGCTGGTGAGCATTTTAGGTCGTCTTTGACTGTTGCTCGGATTCCCAACAATATGATTGGGATCTCTGAACTCCAGTTGACGGTATTTGCACGAGCTTTGAGTGCTGTTTTAAGTTGGCGGTGGAAGCGCTCAACCATACCGTTTGCCTGTGGATGATAGGCAGTTGTCCGTATTCGATGTGAGCCTAAGAGTTGCATGAGCTCAGCGAATAGTTTGGACTCAAACTGTGTGCCTTGATCGGTCGTAATGTTGACCGGAACGCCGAATCTAGAAATGTAGTTTTCGACAAGCGTTTTTGCGATTGTTTGTGCGGAGATGTCTTTAATGCAGTAGGCTTCTGGCCAACGCGTAAAACGATCAACGCAGGTTAACAAATATGTAAATCCATTAGATGGTGGAAGTGGTCCAACAATATCTAAATGGATGTGCTCAAATCTACCTGGTGGAATTTCGAAATTCCCATGAGGTGATTTGGTATGTCTTTGTACTTTGCATTTTTGGCAGGATAAACAAGATTTCGCCCACAGGGTTAAATCTTTGTTCATACTGGGCCAAAAATATCTTAAAGTGACGAGTTTACGAGTTGCTCGTACACTTGGGTGGGAAATACTATGCAGAGTGTCGAAGATAGTTCGACGCAGTGACTCTGGAATGTACGGGCGATTGTTACCCGTAGATATTTCACAGTAAATTGACAAATCGGCTAGTGGAAATTTTTCTATTTTCCAATTTGATTTTCGCCGGTTTGTAGAACTAGAGAGTAAGTCTTGTAGTTCTTGGTCGCAAGCTTGTGCTTTTGCGATCGTAGTGATGTCGTAGCGTGTTGCTGCGGAGGCAAGTTCGTGATCGCAAGTCCGAGATAGTGTATCGGCGACCACATTGTCTTTGCCTTGAATGTGTTGTATGTCTGTCGTGAATTGAGAGACATAATCTAAATGGCGTGCTTGCCTTGGGTTGCGTTCCGCTTTAGAGAAAATTGCTCTAGTAAGCGGTTTATGGTCGGTGAATATTGTGAATTCCCGACCTTCGACAAAGTATCGAAAGTGTTTAATTGCTTGGAAAATTGCAAGCAATTCGCGATCAAATGCAGAATATTTTCTTTCTGTCAAATTGTCAGATAATTTCTT
Source organism: Nephrotoma guestfalica (assembly GCA_963691935.1). Taxonomy (NCBI): domain Eukaryota; kingdom Metazoa; phylum Arthropoda; class Insecta; order Diptera; family Tipulidae; genus Nephrotoma; species Nephrotoma guestfalica. Next base: position 87,352,327 of record OY829913.1, read on the forward strand.
GGAGAAAAATCCAAGAGGTTCCCAGGTCTTGTTATTCAGTTGTTGTAAGACCGCGCCTATTGCTGTGTTGGATGCATCAGTGGTGATGCTATATTTCGTTTCATTTAGCGGATGCGCTAAAAGAGCAATATTTTCCAAGCTGTTCTTGAGCTGAAGGAATGCTCTTTGACATTCTTCAGTCCAAGAAAAATTTTGAGGCGTTTTGGGCTTTTTAAGAAGACTTGCCAAATGCGTGTGTATTGGGGCAAGTACTTCTGCAAGTTTTGGTATGAATCGGTGGTAGTAATTTACCATGCCGATGAATTGTTGGATTTGCTTCACATTTTGTGGTGCTGGGAAATCTCTAATTGCATTAATTCGTCCTTCGGACGGCAGAATGCCATTAGATGTAATCTTGTGACTGAGAAAGTCAAGATTATTCGTCCCAAACACGCATTTTGCCGTGTTGATATTGACACCGTACTTTGATAATTCTTGGAAGAGTTTTTCCAAATGGAGTAGGTGTTGTTTCTCGTCTTTTGAGGCTACGAGAATGTCGTCGATATACACAAAGACGAAATCGAGATCTTTTACGATTTCGTTGATGAAACGCTGGAATGTTTGTGCAGCATTTCTGAGTCCAAATGGCATTCGGGTGAATTCGAATAAGCCAAATGGAGTTGTAATAGCAGTTTTGTGTATGTCGTCAGTAGCAATTGGAATGAGATGGTATGCTCTGACGAGATCGATTTTGGTGAAAATTGTGCAACCATGTAGTTGCATGGAGAAATTTTGTATGTGGGGAATAGGGTAACGGTCAGGAATTGTGACTGCGTTAAGCCTTCTGTAGTCCCCACATGGTCTCCAGTCATTGTCCTTCTTCTTTACCATGTGTAATGGACATGATACTGCTGAAGAAGATGGTCGGCAGATTCCTAGTTCCACCATGTGTTGGAATTCTAGGAAAGCTGCTTTGTGGCGAATTGGATCAAGCCTTCTTGGTCTTGAAAATGGTAAATGCCCTGTAGTCACAATGTGGTGTACTACATTGTGCATTACCGGAACATTATAATTTGGTGGAGCTGTTAAAGAAGGGAATTTCTTCAACAGTGCTCCATAGCCATTGTTAATTGTGTAATGCAATGGTGATGGTGTATCAACGCGTACTGATGTTGCGTTGATTGAGAGTTTAGTGGATGGATCAATCAATTTGTGATTTTTCAGATCCACTAAAAGACCGAATTTCTTTAGAAAATCCGCGCCGATGATGGGGCGGTTGACATTGGCGAGAATGAAGGCGTGTTTAAATGAACGCCTTAATCCAATGTCAACGTCGAGTAGTTTGGTACCAAAAGTGTTTATTGTGGTACCATTTGCTGCTGACAGAACTAAATCGGGATTGCGATTTGTTCCGTAGCGATAATATTTGTAGTACGGGATTACGCTTAGATCAGCGCCGGTATCAATCAAAAATGTTATTTGATTTACCGAATCCCGTAGAAAGAGGCGGCTCTGCTGCGGTTGTCTTAGGTCTGCCGCTACGACCTTAAGACTTACTCGTTTGGGGATGCCGCTACACTTACCCGCTACAATGTACCTAAACCTCATGCTAGTAAAACGGGAGAACCAAAACTATACTCGCAAGTAGTCATGACAAAACCACATATTTCGGAGAGCACTATAACGAAGGTACAGCAGTGCTCCAAAAGATACTAAGAAGCATGGAAGCTCTTAACATTCGTCTACCTAAACAAGAGAAATGCCTTCAAGCTCTAAGGTTAGATAAGCAAGACTCTCTAAATGAAATGAAATCCATGCTCTATTAAAATGATGCAAACAACAACATATAAAACATTAAGAATAGTAACTTGGAATGCAAATGGGCTAATGCAACATGTTCCGAAATTATAAATTTCCATAAATACTCAAAAAATAGATAATTATATGCCTCAAGTTCAAAGAAAACGTGCTGAAATGTTATATACCCTCTGGAAGTTAGGGAACTGGTTATAGCAAAACGAAATGCAAGAAAGGCCTGGCAAAGAAGTCGAGCGCCAGAATATAAAACAACTCTAAATTTGTTATCCAATAAACTATAGTTGCTAATTAAAGAAATCAAAAACGAATCCATTGATAAATACTTCAGTGGCCTTACTGGGGAAAAAGATACTGAGAGCGGAAAGCCCTTTGCCCCAAGCGCCTTTGGAAAGCGACAAATAGTTTAAAACGACCTAAACTACAAATTCCATTAGTTAAAAATGAAGATGGCACATAGGCTATAAGTGCAAAGCAAAAAGCTCCGTTGTTTGCAACCCACCTGGAGAACATGTTCCAGCCTCTACCTAGCCAACCTGCAGAGGAAAACATACCACCAGTATATAAAATGGATAACTGCAATATATCTCATGTCACATTACAAAAATTAAAAGAGGAAATCAATCTTAACATAAATACAAAGAAATCTCCAGGATATGACTTAATTACAAAACAAATAGTAAAAGCTCTTCCAGAAAAAGGACTACGTAAACTACGTACTCCAAATAATTAACGCAGTGTTGAGACTTAAACACGTACTAAATCAATGGAAAGTAGCAGAAGTATTTATGATATATACCTAAACCCAACAAACCACTAAATGACAATAATTTGTATAGGCCGATTTCCTTACTCCCAATAATTTCAAAATTATTCGAGAAACTACTCCTGAAAAGATTCATACCAATAATAGTAGAAAGAATTCGTATTCCTCCACATCAATTTGGCTTCAGAGAAAACCATTCAACAATAGAACAAGTACACCGAATTACAAATGTAATTGAAGACGTACTTAAAAAAATAAAGTATGTTCAAGCGTCTTCTTGGATGAACCACAGGCCATTGACAGAGTATGGCATAAAGGTTTGGAATATAAATTACAAAGACTCTTTGTAAAGCAGTTTTATGAAATTCTAAAATCTTACATATCTAACCGACACTTTCGAGTTAAATTAGATGGCGAATACTCAGAAATAATGAAAACATCAGCAGTGGTACCTCAAAGTAGCGTTCTGGGACCAATTTTATATGTTCTATATACGTGTTCAGATGATACAGTGGCTAATAGCATAGGGGAATCTACAAGCAAACCAGCGAACCTGGACCAAGAGATGGCGAATAAAACTTAATGAAACAAAATCCAGTAGAACTGAACTTTCAGCAAATTCCCTATGCAAACACGGCAAAATGTCTAGGCATGACCCTAGACGGAACTACAATGAAAAGAGCATGTGAAAAAGAAAAAGGGAGAGTTAAACATCAAATACAGAAAGATGGATTGATTCTTAGGAAGAAATTCTGAGCTAGCTCTACATAATAAATTTTTACTATAGCGGCAAATCCTAAAACGTGTGTGGACTTACGTTATTTAGCCCTTGGGCTGTACAAAGGAAACTAATGTCAATATCATCCAGTCATTCCAAAGCAAAGTCCTACGTGGAATATTTAATGCCCCGTGGTACATAAAAAATGACAACCTCCATAGAGATCTGAAGGTGGATTTCGTCAGTGAAGAAATAATCAAACTCGCGACAAAACACAGGCAACGTATTAGTCCACATACCAAAATGCTGAGATACGTCGAATATTTGATGATTCTAACCCAGTAAAACGGCTGCGAAGGAAGAAACCGCATGATCTACAATCTCTAATCAGGATCGACTAAAAAAATAATAAAATTGTAAAGGGGACTAGCCAAAGGGCTATAACCCTCCAAACAAGAATATAAATTATAAAAAATAAATTACTAGATGATTTGTAAATCAGTTGTAATAAATAAATATATTAAAAAAAATAAAAAATGGGATATAACGACTAACCAAAGGAATGTTTTATGATGATGTCATCAACATAATACACAACTTTGTTTGGTTCTTAAGACTCATTTGTCTCGTTAGTTATTGGATTTAAATCCGCCTACCGCATTAATTAAGACCTGGTATGGCCAATTTGTTTCATGTTTCATATAATATATAAACAAAAGAAATGCAAATTAATTTCAGTTTAAATCCAAATCTCCCGAGAAAAATACACAAATTTGTAATAACTAAATGAGGTCCGTTTATCTTCTTGGTCATGAGTAGTGTCAAATTGTTAGTGTTAAGCTACGTTCAAAGAAGCAAGTGTTGTGTCTTTTTTAACAATCACCGTACTGCAAAAATTAACTTGCCGCGAAAGCACAGCTCTGACAATCCATGAAGCGTCTATTTTTTGGTCAACACCATGAATTCAAAAGGAACAACATTCCATTGAAACATTGCATGATCAGTGGACAAATCTTCTAAAGAATAAAAATAAACCTTCTAAAGTTTACCTTCAAAATTTTGGATGATATTTTCGATATCGCACATACCGATGCCTTGTCCAAGATGACCCGGATATTTTGCTGGAGCTAGACAATATGAAATTGAAAAATAAAAGCGGAAATCGGAACGTATGGAGAAATAAAAAATTAAGAAATTTTGAAGAAATAAGTAACTCAATCAAACTAGACTCACAAGCTTTATTTTCGTCATCAGAGAGTGACAGCGAAAGGATATCTGACAACGACATGAGCTTCAAAAATATTGATTTACCCGTGCACAGATAAATCCCCTAGAAAAAGCAAATGTTTCATTACTCCCAGAATATTGTCAGCTGTGGATAAGAGGATGATTACTGATTGTGCAGTCTTTGACATTCTACTGATGAACTCGTTTTGAATCGAACAACACTGTAGCGTCTTCGTGAAACAAATAGAGTACAAATAGCAACTTTCAAGTTTACAACAGGCGTATAGTACGTTGGCATGGGAAATTATTTCCGGAGTTATCTGGATATAGATGGCGAACAATTATTGGTCGTTCCCAATATCAAGATCTAGTTTGAAAATTGCGGATGCTGTTTTCCAAAGCTTATAAACGTACTTAAGTGGTGCTTTCCTTTAATTATCCAAAGCGTTGATATGGCTGAGATAAATGCGTAGCAGTTATATCGGAAAATGGGTGGAGCAAATTCAATTTTGAAACAACAACAGGAAAGCCTACTTTATATAAGCGGCGACGTTCTATCATTGAAAGCATTGATCCCAGATACAATAGGTATCATTGGATTCACCCTCAGTTTTCCAGAAAAAGATGCTGTTTGGGCCATAAGCAGGTATCCCGATAATGTTCAATATGGAATGTTGCTTAAATCTTTAATGCTTCCAAAAATGGCATACAAAATAATGAATTAATACTCTTACAAGTTCCTGAACTCAACTGATTCTATTTTGAATAATCAAATATTACATTTTTTTCTGATGAACAAATTTTTTGTGATACATTGTGATACAATGAATTAAATAAATATTTGAATTAAATTAAATTAGTTTTCTCATGTGTTTAATATTGTAGTAGATTTTACAGAACCCTTCAAAAAACTGTTTTTCTTTGTTTTTCATTATTAACTACCTTCCAATATTATCATGTTCAAAATTATTAGGGCTAATGCAATATTTTTGTGAGAATGGATGTTACAGTCTTATAGTAGCATCGGCCCGAACAAAATATAGCTTACTGTAATCTTGATCGAATTTAACCGTAATAATGAAAACCCACAATATTTAAGGGATATAGTTTTGTCAAAAATGGAGAACCCTCGAACATTTTTGCATGTTACATTAGAATAATCCTTCAAATTCAACTTATAATCATCTAGCAAACCTAGATATTTGAAATCAAGGCAGCTCGATTCGCAATTATCACTAGCGTGGTTGGAATGAAATTATATATCATAACCAATTCTATTTCCCCTTAAACTGAAATAATTATTATAGTTTTCTGACTTATTATCTTATGATTTGAGAATAGATTTCGTTTAATAAAGTTTCTTCAAATTTCGCACAGTAGTCTAATAAGTATAATAATTGGAATATTTGAGTTCCATAGAAGAACAAAATGGTGCCTAACAATGTTCGTTGTGCGACCCTAGAGTTGGGTTCCATAACTAATACGAATACCCCTTCAAAAGCTTTAACAATCTCAATAAAAATTCTTGTTACTAGTTGACCATTATTTATTCCTTTGTAAATTTTATTCAAAAATCTTATTTTTTTTATTTTTTATTTTTGCCTAGCTATTATTTCTATAAAAAATATAAAATAGTTACAAAACGACATAAAAAATCTCCTTATTAAAGAAAATGTTTCGGAGCTACGAATCAATTTTAACAAATATTTATATTACTGAGAGTCACGCCAGAAATCCCATTTTGGAAATCCCACGGTTTTCTTATTTTGTCGAGTAGTGTTTGCAATTTTGTGCGTCTAACGGCAACATTTGTGCATAATGTATTTTAGGAGATAATGTGGGATTTCTGACGTGATTATAGATCCGTATAATCATTAGAGCATATGTTTTGCTTTAGTTTAATTGACCAAAACTGTGCCTGCCAAAATCAATTTAGTTCTCCTCCAGAATTGGTCAGCATTTCTCCTAGAACGGCTTTATCTACCCATTTACATGCGTTATGCATAAAATCTGTTAAAGTAGATCAACTACGTAAGAAAAAGTTGTACTTTTCTAGCCACAATGTTTAGACTTGAAGTATATAACCTGATAAGATCAGGATTCACTGGTGGCATACTCCATTTCAGCCAGAATTGGGAATAAAAAACCCTTAATTCAACCCTAATTTAAAACTGAAATTTTTGAAATAAACTTAATGAATGATTTTTGAAAATTGCACATTTTATTAATGAAACCACTTAAACTGCTTGTACTGAACATACTGATCACGTTTCATGATTGCGTCTACTACCCATCAGCCATGATCACCCGTAGGAAACCGCCATTTCAACCATAATTTCAAAAGATCCATTTTAAAAAATTTTGTATGGGTGATTTCTGGAAATCCCACCTTTTACCAATTAAATCGCTTAAAATAGTTAAAACGAACATTTAGATCAAATTTAATGATCGTGCATATTCCCCATCAGCCATAATCCCACCTACAAGCCCCTTCCTTCACCCCTAAGTTCAAAATATCATTTTCGATAAATTTTATATGGGTGAATTCTGAAAATCCCACCTTTTACTAATGAATTCACTTAAACTAGTTAAAATAAACAATCAGATCCAATTTCATGATAGTGCATACTCCTCATCAGCCAGAATCCCACATGCAAGACCCTATACCAATCAAATACCCTATTAATAATTTTGGGCTCTACTACTTTTTGACCAAACTTCAGGTCATTTAATCTAGAGCTAGCAGAACCCAAATCGAAAATCGGGCCAAAACCGAAATTAGAACCCAAAACAAGATCACTTGGCATACAAATAATTTTATTCTGCTAATTCTAGAAAAAGTCTAATGCTGTATTGCTTCAAAGCTAGCAGAACCCAAAACGAAAATCGGATCAAAACGGAAGTTAGAACCCAACACAAGATCAATTAACATACAAATAATTTTGGTAGTAATTTGCTCATTATCGTCTAATCAAATGTCCCATTACAAATTTTAGACTCTACTCCTTTTTGACCAAACTACAAGTCATTTTGGTCAGCTTTAGTTATAATGAGCTGAAGTTTGGTCAAAAAGGAGTAGATCCCAACATTTTTAATGAGGCATTTGATTAAACCATAACGAGGATAAAATTATTTGTTTGTTAATTGATCTTGTTTTGGGTTCTTATTTCGGTTTTGGTCCGATTTTCGATTTGGGTTCTGCTAGCCTCGATGTGATAAAACCTTATGTCTTTTCTAGAATAAGAAGAATACAAATTTTCCAATTATTTTCCAATTGATTTAAAATAATTGTTTGATATGGTAACTTTTCCTAAAGATATCAGAACCCATCGTTTTAGATGGAAGGGGTGGAGCCCAACAATTTTTAATAGAGCATTTAATAAGCCTATCATTAACCTATAATTATTCATACTATCTTGAAATGTTCTGCTGTATGGGTTCTGCTAGCTTGAGGGACGAAAACCATCACTCTTGAAAAATTTCAGTATTTTATAAAGAATAAAGCAACTAAGAGCAGAGCTACATAGTCCACTGATCATTCCAATCATTTGCCATAGAAGAATAAGAGCATTGATATAATTTACTTGAATTGAATGGGTCAGATTTACATTTTACTGGCTGATTGAATAATTGTGATAATGCTACTAAAAAGCTCAGCTTTCAACTACCCTGTGCAATAGCGTTCATAACGGTGTTATATTAAACATATTTGATTATTATTTAGATTGAATGATTGAAAAAGCCACTCACATCCAAGATTTAATTATAAATTTCTGAAAAAAATGTGGGCGTTTGCCACCACCACTTGACAATCAAATATTGTTCTATACATTGAAATTTTCTGGCAAACTTTCGTTGTGTTTCGATAAAATAGGCTTTCAATTGTACCAACATAAAAAACATACAAATAAAATTAAGACAATCGGAAAAGGATATCGAAGCAATAAACCGAAAGGAAAAATGTCACAAAATCTTGTTATACGATTTGAAAAAATTGGTTGATTTAACACACACAATCGATGATTTTTTGATGATGATGTTGCGATTATATTAGATTGGGATACAGCATATTACACATCTAGATTTATTTTTATTCCTCAACTCATAATACCATTCACTCGTTTATCTATCTTGGCTATATCGAACAATTTCAATTCATTATACTCGTATAGAAGAATTCACCGAAATGGAATTTTTATTAAATTTTGATGCCATACATTTTTATTGTTTCTGGAAATTTAAAAGATTTTAATGTAGGGTGTTTTATATTAGACAATTTAACGGATATCAAATTAAAGCAACAAACAAAATGGTTAGGCCCAAAATAATTAAAATTTACAAACTTTATATGCTTGTAACCCTAAATTTCTGCTTTTAGTATAGATCAATCTTGCTATACTCAACAGCTAATTCAAAAGTTTTAAACTATAGTTATTGTTTTGTTTATGTGATACACAAATTTCAAACTTTACACTTGTATTCATGCATGAATATATTAACTTTACGATGATTCCATTTTATACTGTGGGTAACAACAAAAAAGCTCAACTTTACTTTTAAAATAATAACGTGTAAGAACAATGAAGCGATGGGGTATATTGAAGTAGATGTTTATGGTAATTCTTACGGTACGGAAAATTTTCAAATAACTTTTTTTTACTTGGTTGTTAAAAAATATATAATAAAACAAAATGGAACAGAAATAGATAAATTGAGGAATGTATTCGTATAAGAAGATAATATTTTTAATAGAAGATTCTCGATGTACACTTTTTTATATTCTACGCCAATATTTCTGATCCAGTTTCAATTAGATTTAACACAACTCGGATAATTGGAAACCGAAACCGCAGCTTTGGTATCGGAAAACAAAATCCGAAAACCACTTTGAGAAGGGTTATTCAAGTAAGTCTCCTATAGCAAAAAGACTGATATGAATAAGTAAATTTCTTTAGCAATGGCTCTAAAATTGTTTCTTGACTAAATTTGGTACAAGCAGTGTTTAATGCCAAAACTAGTAGCAGACCAAGCAAATGTAAAAAAATTCTCTATCAAATAAAACAATTGGATTGTAAAAAATTTGTCGTTAAGTTGGCATAACTGTCCTCTATTTTAACGTGAAGTTTGAGCGCGATCTGTCCTTTAGTTCGATTTCAGTGCTCTATTTTGTCAGTTCATCTCAAGTGTGTTTTACGATTTTCACAATGAATGAAAGTGTCGATCACGCAAGACACGGTATAATCCAAAGGATTCTTGGTTAATTGATTAAATAGAAGATATTTGGTACTTACATTTGCCATTAACATGAGACGGCAGATAAATAAATTGCCTAGCTGCGTACTGTTAAAAACTCGGAAAACAAAAGATCACACAATTAATATATTCTCTGTAATGCTGTTTTGGTTGGTTGATACTGATATTAGAGTTGCCTGATAAAATTCTTGACGAATAAACACCATCAGTTTGTTATCATACATTGAGTTAAATGGGTGTTAGGCAGATATATAGAAGGCTAACAGATACAAAAGGCCCACACGGACAGAAGACCAATAGATGTAAGGCCGACTGGCACACTACCTATGTACGTCAACTAATATATAGTTCCAAACGAACAAAATAGTGTCACAAATAATCCGAATTGTAGGCCAATTCCGAACCAATTTGGATGGTACTGGTTTTCAAAAGTTTCCAATATAAATTCTATACATGTTATTCTGGGAAATGGTAAATTTGATTGAAACTGAGCCATCAATAGATTTTGCTGTTGCTGCTTGTTGTTTTGAGTTCCGGAAATGTTTCTAAATAATGAGGATTCTAATTTAAACCGAGCCCTATCTCGAATGATTAGAATTATATTTAATTAGTTGGTAACGATGAATAGTTGTGAAAAATATATGTAGGCAGCTAGCGAAATATAAGACCAATCAATTTTCTTAAACGATTTAGTTTGATTCAAATTTGCCGGTTTTTTCAATATCTCATCTCGAATCTCATATTCTCATAGTACAGACTGAGCTTCATCCTGATTAGTTGGACGTATGTAATTTTCATAGAAATTACTATTTTTCGGAATTAATTTCATATCTTATAAAGAAATCTCGTTTCGTCCATCGAGTTTCATTGCAAGCAGTTCAGAAATGTCTTAGTTCTGTTGTGTAGGCGCATTGTAAAATCACGTATTCAGGTGGCACCGACTTGCATCCTAATTGGTAGAACGCGGTTTCGAGGAATACTTTTAAAACACTATTCATCGTACCGGCGGTCAAGAAAAGGTATGGGCGGTCGTTCTATAATGTTCCAGTACAAGGGTCAACCTTATCTCCTAATTATGTTTGCTTCTAATCAACAAACGAGGCTCTAACGACCGATAAACAACGGTATTACTGAACACAGAGGACCTAGAAAATGATGTTCTCTTCACTCAGCAATACTAATTTCACTGGTTAGGTTGGTAGCTGTTCAATAATCTGTCCCTAAAGCGATAAGTTCCCAAAAACAAGTACGACTCCAAGTGGTACCCCAATTGCTCAGTTGAATAATCTACCCTATGACGAGGGCAGCGCAATGGATTCTATATGGTGAGCCAACCATTGTGATGTCCATTCATACGAAATTCAAAAATATTTAGATCACCACCTATAGATAAGCCCGCTTCGCGACTCACAACAATCGCCAATGATATCGCCAAGTTAAAGAAAGAATATGGAGGCCTGAAGAAAACCAAACTTATAGAAACTTTCGAAATCCTCTCTTACCAGTTCTAATGAAAACTGCACAATTGCGAGGGAACGTAGCTACCTTGAATGCACATTTCTACGCATAGAGATAGCCGAAGCCTTGTGAGAAGTCACACGTCGTTTATAATAAAAAATAATAAGGCAACTGGCGTGTTGATGTTATGTCTCAAAATTTGGTTTGAGAGAAGATCCCACCGTATAATGTTTCTGCCGTTTTTTAGAATCCCAGTTCTTGCCGTTAGAGATTACTGGAAATAAATTTAAGAAAAAGGGAAATTTTGCAAATAAAGGGTGATTTTTTTGTGGTTAGGATTTTCATGCATTAGTATTTGACAGATCACGCGGGATTTCAGACAAGGTGTCAAAGAGAAAGATGCTCAGTATGCTTTGACATTGCAAGAACTGAAGCCGAACGATCTGCCACAACGTCGAATTTTCAGTGAATGGGCCCTAGAAAAGTTGGCAGAAAATCCGCTTTTTTATCGACAAATTTTGTTCAGCGATGAGGCTCATTTCTGGTTGAATGGCTACGTAAATAAGCAAAATTGCCGCATTTGGAGTGAAGAGCAACCAGAAGCCGTTCAAGAACTGCCCATGCATCCCGAAAAATGCACTGTTTGGTGTGGTTTGTACGCTGGTGGAATCATTGGACCGTATTTTTTCAAAGATGCTGTTGGACGCAACGTTACGGTGAATGGCGATCGCTATCGTTCGATGCTAACAAACTTTTTGTTGCCAAAAATGGAAGAACTGAACTTAGTTGACATGTGGTTTCAACAAGATGGCGCTACATGCCACACAGCTCGCGATTCTATGGCCATTTTGAAGGAAAACTTCGGAGAACAATTCATCTCAAGAAATGGCCCGGTAAGTTGGGCACCAAGATCATGCGATTTGACGCCTTTAGACTATTTTTTGTGGGGCTAGGTCAAGTCTAAAGTCTACAGAAATAAGCCAGCAACTATTCCAGTTTTGGAAGACAACATTTCCGAAGAAATTCGGGCTATTCCGGCCGAAATGCTCGAAAAAGTTGCTCAAAATTGGACTTTCCGAATGGACCACCTAAGACGCAGCCGCGGTCAACATTTAAATGAAATTATCTTCAAAAAGTAAATGTCATGGACCAATCTAACGTTTCAAATAAAGAACCGATGAGATTTTGCAAATTTTATGCGTTTTTTTTTAAAAAAAAGTTCTCAAGCTCTTAAAAAATCACCCGTTAGTATCGAGCCAAAATACACACCGAGAAACAATGCCTCCACTTACAGCAACTCGGATACTGTAAATACTGTAGAGGAGACTCTCTGAAATAAGCCGCATAATTTTAGGGCCGAAGTGAGAAACAACCTTATAATTTAATATTTGACACCCTTCGTACCTTGTTACGTCTCAAACAGTTGTGACACAGCAATAAAACACAAGTTTATGATGACTAGCAATGAAATTTGTAAAACTTAAACTGGTTAATTGGATCTGATAACGTATCTCCAACATGATACAAATGTACTGGAAACGACACGGAGGATAAAACTTCATAAGCAAAGGACAAATATGAAAATTGTATGAACCAGATTAAGGCAATTAACATCTACTAATAAAACTATATCTTTATAATTAAGCCACTGTTCCTTTTCTCAAAATTACCAGGAGGATTGCCCTTTATTTAATTAAATACGATGCCATATAACCAATCGACGACCTAATTCTGGTGACTTGGCACTAGAGACATGTTACAAGAAATGGACCACATTCAAATTTTCTTGTATTCAACAGGTAGTAAAGGGAGCAACGGGAGCAACTTGGTTGGATAATATTTGGAGCTATCAAACTAAATCCAAACAATTAAATAAAATAATATAATTGCTGAACTAATTATCAGCTGAATTTAAATGAAAAATTACTTACACAAAATCAACAAATTTCAATTACGTTTACCAATGACTTTGTTATTTTTGATGCAGCATAATATCAGCTCAATCAGTTACAACTAGCTGTATCAATATTTCAACAGGATTTGTTTATCCTTACCTTAAGATGGAAGAAACATAAGTATGTGATTACAGCTGATATCGAGAAAATGTATAGATAGATAAAAATCGTTAAAGTCAGGAATTGCAAACAATTGTATGGCGAAATGATTCCGTGAAACCACTGAAGGAATTTTACAACGGTAACGTACGGCACAACAACGGCATCATTTCTGGAAATAAAACGTTACATCAACTAGCGGAAGAGATAGCAGCCTATCCAAGAGCCGGAGATACTCTCAAAAATATTTTGTATGTCGATGATATGCTATGTGGGGCAAGTTCAATAGATGAAATATTTACATTTTAAACACAGCTAATACAATTATTATTATGTGGTGGTTTTAATCTCAAGTGGTTAGCAATGTCCAAAGAGCGCCGGATGCGTTATCAAAGGATTGTCAATGACTTTCATGCGTTGAAATAACCAAATATTTCACATTGATAGCTGTATGCTTGGGATTGTAAGAAGGAATTATTTAGATTGAAGGTTCCAGCAAAAGTCCAGCAAAAGTCACGCCGAATGAAGCTTACACAAAAAAACGTTATCTCAATTATTGAAATATTCGATGATTTAGGCTGGATCGCTCTAATAACGATAAGAGCAGGGATGTTAGTGCAATGGATATGGGAAGAACATATGGGCTGTGATGGTAATTTAGGCAAAAATGTATTCAACACGTGGATAACCTTTCGATAACAATAGCAATTGTTAATTGATATTACGATCCCCAGATGGGTAAGTTCCATGGACGATATAACAGAATAACAACTGCTGGAGAAGTTAAGGTAACACGCTACTAGCATATACAACAACGAGGATAGAATTTTGTGGAGCTATACTGTTAACAAGATTAATGAAAACCGTTCAAAGGACTTAAGAATTACCAACATCAGTCAATGCATATAAAGATTCATTTGTTTCGCAGGCAAAGGATCATGGTTAGTTATTTGACTGAATGAATACGATGCGAGAGTAATAATTTAATATGTATTTAAGTTTAAGAAAACCCAGCGGATGCAGCATCGATGAGATTAACAACAACAGAAATTTGAACTTACTCGTTAAGGTGGTCTGAGCCAGATTGGCGTGATAATTTGTACAGTGCTACCAAGATTTCCGACGTTTTGACAATATGTACAGCAATTTCTACCGATTATGTGCGTCTCTATCACCTCGGATATCGCTGTCTGCACCTATTGCTCAACTGACTTTGCCGATCTATGTCAAAACCGACACATTGTCTATTTATTATCACACCTCTAGCGAAATTGATCAAAATCGCAGTATTGCGCATATAAGTTCGCATATAGTTTCGCAGAGTATTTACCCCTATATGTTTTCGTATTTTGAATACGAAACGGAGACGACGATAGGTGGCGGACTTCTGCTAGCTATCTCGTAAGATATACGTGCGGATATTATTGGCCTGAAGAAAAACAAGTTGAAGGTTTTGGGTATTAAACTTGCTTTCCATGGCAAGCTGATGTTGATGTAGGTATTATTTACATTCTATACGGACCCTCAGCTGATATATACGGTGAAATATTTTCATTTTTATCAAACCAAAAGCTGTTGCGGCTGGTAATTTCGTTAATGTAGTGCTTTTGGGAGATCCTGTCCTGTCTAAAGTAAACTGGCTTGATGTTCAAGATAATCTTCTGTCAGTCATTCAATGATGATTTAACCTCAGACATTGTGATGGACTCAATCTGTTCATTCTGACTAAAACAGATTAACAACATCGAGAACCAGAGCAGCATTATCCTCGATCTATTGTTCATACAAGTGGAATCACATGGTACAATCATTGCTTAGTGCTTAGTGAAACTTTTAACTTTATAAGGAAATACTATATGATGATTTAAATGAGTTTCTGAACTCTTCTGAAGATTATAAATTTGACAATTGAACAATTAATTCTTCTTTCGCCTGTTGTTCATCCCTCGTAATTTATGAAATATTAAATGTTCTCAGATCTCAATTTTAACTTTTAAAACTTTCGTTGTATAATTCGTGTATGGACATATAAACAATCCTGAATGTTTCTGGAGCTATATGTTGATATGAAACGGAACTGTGTGTTGACAGTTAGTGATCCGTTAAGAATCACTAACATGTTTGCAGCATTTTTTAAAAATGTGTATATCCCTTATTCGAGAGAGAATGACGATTTTGATTTTAGTAAAAATCAGAACATGCAATTTCTGTTTATACTATACCGATGACGTCCTGCATGCTATGTCGAATGTGAGTTATGGACCAGATCAAATTCACCCGTTTGTGTTAAGAAAGTGCGTTGAATCACTAACGTACCTCTTTAAAATGTGTTTGGCGAGTGGAGCATTTCCATTTCCTTCAATTTGGTAATCCAGATTCATTAACCAATTTTCAACAGTGGATGGAGGAATAATATCGAGAATTACAGCGGTATTTCTAAAAATTATTTGGAATTTCTGTTGAACCGAAAACAAACCTTTTTTTAAATAACCAAGCCATCTTGACCGGTGTGAAGTGTAGCTACACAAATTAGCAAAAAACAAAATTGTAGATACAAAATTTAACGAAAAGTGTAGAGTGACATTAAAAAAAATATGGCAGGGTTGAATTTGTTATAATTTCCACTAAATATAATCTAATCTGATCCGCGGCATATCACTGCAAACTTCGGGGATTTTTTTTTTGGTTTAGTATTAATCGAAATAATTAACTGAAAAGTGTTACCTGAGTCTTATGGTTGTTTATGGCCCTTAAACAATCATAAGCCCAGGTAACACTTTTCTTAAGATGACACCCCAAATCTGAGTATACTCACATTTCGGCGACACTCTCTACAACCTTTAGTGGTATGCGGCATATCACTGCGACCTTCGGGGAATATTTTTTGTTTAGTGTAAATGGAAATAATAATATAAAAAGTGTAAACTCGGTCTTGTGGATGTTTAGGGGCAATTAACACTTAATTCTAGAGATGAAACCGCAAGTCTGAGTATACTAGCATTTCGCGGACACTCTCTACAATTTTTTTCTACAATTATAGGGAGTGTTACCGAAATGCCAGTTTACTCAGATTTGTGGTGTCATCTCTAGAATTAAGTGTTAATGGCCCTTAAACAACCACAAGACGTAGTTACACATTTTATATTATTATTTCCATTTACACTAAACAAAAAAAATGCCACGAAGGTTGCAGTGATATGCCGCTGATTAGATTAGATTATATTTAGTGGAGTTAACAAATTCAACCCTGCCATAATTTTTTTTATGTCATTCTTCACTTTTTGTTAAATTGTGTATCTACATTTTTGTTTTTTGTTAATTTGTGTAGCTACACTTTTGACAAATTTTGAAAACTTCACACCGCTACCATCTTGGCCTCTCTTATTTATTGCATTCATAGATGACTTAAAACTCTTAAACACTGTGCGTTTTTAATTTGTGTTGATGATGTAAACATCTTTTACAAGATGATGGCAATGTATTTAATCTACAACAGGAATTAAATATTTTGTGTGAATAACGAACCTTGAATTTGCTTTGTCTCAACTTTGCCATCTCAACATTGTCAAGACCGACCATTGGCAGTATCTTATTTTTTGATGGAGTTATAATCGATCGAGTTAATTTTTTTCTTGATCTAGATTTCTTCTTAAAATACCATATTGATAAATGTATCAAAAAGGCTAATTAAATGTCAGGATTTTTAATCCGTTTCTCTGAAGATAAACGTCAATCTATATACTCTAAATGTTCGTTTGCACTTGAAATATGCCACAATTGTCTGGAATCCATACTATAACAATTCCACTAGCCAAGGAATTCCTGTTGTTTGCCAGACTGCTTCCACGATTGGCAAACGCTCCTAAGTATGTGCTACCACGGTATTTAGGCTGTTGTTGGTTATTGAGTATTGAGCCATTGTCCGTCCGTAGTCAAGTATCTTGCGCAGTTTTCGTGTGCGACATTTTTATGGGTCTAATTGATTTGATCTTTAGTCTTTGAATTCAATACTTGTCCCTATGTGATTACATAGATGCCGAAAATTCGTGATCGATTTGCGGTCGGACACAATTTTTAATTCAAGTCGGGTGTTTAAAAATGTCCCTGCCATGTTCGATTTTAATTTGTCTAGAGACGAATTTAAAAGCTTTATAAAAAAATTGGTTTTACAAATTTGAATTATATAAAATTTAATTGATTTTTCTAAATAACAGATATACCATACTACTGCTGGCTAAATAAATAAATACACCAGAAGGAGAAGGGCAAATAGTTACGATAACTGAATAAGTTCATTGATACGAATAACATCTTACAAACAATCAAATTGTACTGCCTAATCATCATCACATAATCACTGAAACTACAAAAATAATTTGAAAATTACCAAGATCAGAAGCTACATCATTCATCTAAAATAGAACTAACACGGATTTTTCTCACAACGAAGACTGTATAGCCATATCTATAGGATTGGTGCACGACTTTTACAGATGCGGACAAACAATTAAGGGCAGAGGTCAAGCGCAGTAGTTCAAATAGTTGGTCAAAACACTTCAATGTTTCGTTAAGTCTTTAATTCAGAAATTTGTTTTAAACAGCCGTAAAACTCTATGAGTACTACCTGAAACGGATAGTAGGAGAAACCATATTAAGGTATAAGGAAGTGACAACCATTCAAAATCAAATATTGTCTCAACTTGGGGACGTTATGCTTCGGTTCAATCGGACCTTGAGAAACATGGTCGTCGAAGTACCTAGCAACACTATAGCGCAGACTAAAATGCCAATACTTAAAATCTAATTTAGAAGTGTGAAATACAGTGCTGGACCCTATTCACCATCATCGTAATGGATAATAGCAAGTATTGAGGAAATGTTTAATATAAAATCAACTATATTAGAAGAATTAGTTCAGAATTCTGCCTTCAGATGATAACAAGCCAAATGGAACATTTAAATCAGAAACTCAAGTCGGAAAACAACCAGAAAGCGAAGACGGGAACGTCCGATGCAGGTCCCAAATATTTTCTCAGACAATATGAATATATTGGTTTAGTAAGCAAATTTAAACGTCATCGCTTGCACTTCAAGATCTTCATTAAATCAGTAAACTCACCAAAACTAAGATAATTCCACAGCAACACAGGCATATGTTTCTAAAATATTGTGACGCGTGTACAGGAAGAATGAAAAATCATTTTATTGAAGAGAAGCAATTTTGGGATTGTGTGACACATCTGACACAATTATGCTCGAGCACAGACTGTCGAGTTAAGTTTTTTCTTGGTGAAATAAAATGTGAATCCAAGATACAGAATTTCGAGGAAAACGAAAGACATCTACTAACATTACTCAAAAAGCAAACACAAATAGCAGAATTAACTGAGAACCTTTTCAAAAACACATCACTGACATGGGCCAAGCTAGTGTCAACTAAAATTGCGTATGAAATGAGTATATATGGTGGGTGATGGGTCCATGGTTGGGTTTAAAAAGTTGTTGCTTGTGGAGAATGCGTGTGCTAGAGTGGTATTGGGAGCGATCAATTCGACACCAATACACACTCTGTGTTCTGAATTGGGTGATTCGCCTCTTAATTATAAGATGGAATGAATCACCGTGCGAGAGACTGTGCGAATGTTAACTAAGGACAATAAATTGGTGAATGAAATGAAAGAGAGATTGCAAAGATGGACGGTTTACAAAAAGACAACAATATCACTGATAATGTTGGAAAATATAAACATATTCTCCAAGATTCGTCCGGCAAATCCGAAAGTCCCTCCGAGCAATCTAATAGTACGGTTGAAGTTTGGTGACACAACAAAAGCAATGATGAATGCGTTATCGATTAAGAGAGAATTTTGCAAAATGCGAATGAATTGTGTTGCACATGTGGAAGTATATACAGATGCAAGTGTAAATGATGATCGAGAAGGTGTGGGAATTTATATTCCTTCAATGAGGAAACAGAAAATGGTATGAGTGCATAACAGTATCTGTATAATGAATGCAGAGTTGATAGGGATTATGGAAGGGATCAAGTTGGCAATGACACAAGGGAGAAGGAGAATAGTGTTATTCTCTGACTCTAGGAGTGGGTTGGAATTAATTAGTAAAGGTGGGGGAACTCATGGCAATGTGTATGTGGAAATGTATAAATATATTCAATTTTGTGAGAGGGAGGTCATCCTTCAATGGATACTTTCACACCTACAGATTGGAGGTAATGAAAGAGCCGTTATGCTTGCGAAACGGGGTTGTTTGAATGAGGATGTAAATGAATATGAATTCATGGATGCCAGAGACGTACTTCGCATGTTTCAGGTGAATCTGTGGAGAAAATGGGAGAGAGAGTTTGTTGAAAAATGTCAGTTGAAAGGTAAGAAGTACTTTGAGTTGGTTAGGTATCCTTTGAGGCAACCGTTCTTTAAGGTGCTCAAAGGAGGTACTAGAATGTTACGAACTATGGAACGAGTGAGATTGAATCATGGAAATTGGAAAGAATGTTTGAAGATACGCAATTTCGTTGTGTGTGAGTTATGTGAAAGCTGTTTCGTTGTGGAGGACATCGAACATTTCATTCTGAAATGTTCTGCATTTAACCAGAGCAGACAAAAGTTCGATGTTCTATTGAGTGCAAGTAGTGAATTATTACGAATGAAAATGAACGTATATAAGAATGTGTATGAATTTGTTCTAAAATCAGATAGAAGTGCGAAAGGGGATCGATGTGTGCTATAGGTGTATGAAAAGAAATTAAAATTAAATTATTATTCTTAATAAAATTGTAAATTTTGAAACTGGGCCATATGGCACCAAATTTTTGGAGCTAGTGCCAAAAAAAAGACATAGGCCAACTAATTATGGCCTTCTAAAATGTGTTGAAAAATTTAACAAAATCTTTACGCTAAAATCAATGCGCTAATTTTAATAACCAAAAAGGTTACAGTTATGAGCTCATATACAGTTGACCAGAATGTCCGATAGTTAGAATGGAACAGATAGTCTTATCAATAAATTACTCCTATATCTGAAGAAAAGTAAAAAATATATAATGAATTAAATATGCAACCATAGAATCGTAAAATAATGCAATATTAAATTTATAAATATAAATTTGGGTTTATTAAAATTCAAAGAAACTATAAGAGTTTGAGAGGGGTTTTAACACATTCGTACGAGTAATTTTATGAATTAAAAATTTCATACTTTGTATAATATTTTTCGATTTATCTGTAATCAATATTTACTAGTTTATCATATATGCATACGAGTAATACCTAAATTTAACATGCAATAGTTTTGCTATATAAATGTTTAAATAATAGTTTGGATCTTTATTCGAAAAATTTTATAAATATTCAAATCTACGAGTAACATTTCTTTACTTTCGTAAGATTAAAATTGTATAAAGGTATTATCAAAGGAGCTTAAAGTTGAACTATATGATGCACATTAAAAATATTCACTGTACGATAGTGCATGTAAAAATCATGAAATGGGGATTATAAATTTTATCATTTGATTATGTTAGAAATCTTATAAAATGCAATAAATTTCTTTATTAAAATATTCATGTACAAGTTTTAAACTATTTTACGTCTAGAGTATAATGAAGAATATCAATCATGAATATTTTTGAACTGGAGATTTTTGCAGCTCTAACGCACCGAAAACCTAAAAAGCTATTTATTAAAAGATCTCTGTGCTGTTAGCTTCAGCACCCCATTTTTGGGAAATTATTTTTTTGTGTTTGCAACTGCGTAACGGTTGAGTTTTTTTTCATTTTAGAAAAGTTTACAAATTTGATTTGAGAATATCAAAATTTATCTACAGTGAAAAAAAATTATTATTATTGATTAATAAAATTGTCTCAATTTACTTTACCCTTTGCTTAGGCAAATATCAAAGTGATGATCAATTTTGTTAAAACTCGTACATATCATGTTTACCGGTTCATGGTAACCATAATTAGTACTAGATTTCTAAAAGCTCTGTTCGGCGCTTTTATTCCAATATAGCCAGTATATATATATATATATGTAAAGGTAAATCGATTTCATCCAGTAAAATGTTTCAAATAAACGATCACTTCAAAATGGTCAATTTTCCAGGCTTGTCAGATTCTTTGTTCTACATCCAGTGAGGTATGGCGGTAGTTCTTGCAGGTTCAATTATTCTTACAGTAATTTCTTCTCATATTTCCAGCCATGACATTTCTTCATTGAGATATTAATCTCGTACTCTTTTTAGTGGTTCAATTTTAACCTTCATATTGAGTATTGCGTTGATATTAAATATATTTTGAATTTTTTCTCTTTTATTGAAGGTGAGCCTGAATATTGGGAGCCGTCTTTTAATGATCTAGATTTAATGATCTTGATTATTTTCAACTATTCTCGTTTATACGCGCCTTCAATTTGCAGTTCTTTCATTTTGAGGTCTACTATTATATACTCCTTCTTGCAGGTGGGATGAAGGCCTCAGGCCATAACCTTAATTTCTCTGTTATTTTTGTCTTCATAGGTATACCACTCTTTACCTACTAGAGTGAGCTTTGTGGCTAAAGCTCTGTGTGCATCGGGTCTCTTGTGTTTATCTTCCAAACATTATTGTTTAGTGCCACTGCGTTATAGTCGTTTGTGCACACTAATTTCATTAGAGCTTGGATATTCGCCATCTACACGCCTTAATCAACATTGTAACCTTGCGTTGCTCTTGTTGCCGGCGATGTAGGTACAGGCACTGGTTTATTAGTTTTATTAACGTTTGCTTGCAAGTGCTCCCCAACTTCTAGCGAGAATTCTGGTCTTCGTTTTTTACTTGGTCTTTTCTTTTGTTTGTGCACCTAATCAGTTTCTCTTGTAAGATGCTAGTACAGGCAAGTGTGCTGATTTCATTATGGCTAGTAAGAGGAGTTTCCAAAACTTCAGTCAGTCTAGTATTCTTCAGCTTCTCATTTTATTTTATTTAACTTAACGATTTTATTGCTAAGTTTTGATGCCACTTTTTCTATTTCACTCAGTCCTCTGCGTAGCTCAACATTTTCAACTTTCTGCTGGGTCGCGAACTGTGTTTGTTTAGGTGGTGATGTAAATATTTTTAAACTTCGATCGAATGGGCATTGATATGGTTGGCTTATCCCAGAATCATTTGAGCCGGCCTCGTTAGTGGGTTTCACCTGGGGTGAAAATTCCTTTTTGTTGTAAATTCTATGAATTAAGGACTGAGAGAACATCATTTGTTAGGTTCTCAGAGTTCCGTTATCCCGCCGTTTATCAGTCGACAGAGCTTCGTTGGTTAATTAGCAGGGATCACCGCGTGCAGATGACGTTGTCATTTGCCCATTTGACATTTCTTACACCCAAGAGGGCCAAGGTTATAACCACACCCAAAGATATTGCAGGCGGGACGTTATGTGTGTAAAAGAAGCTAGAAGACCCAACGCGAAACACTGTTCTGTTAGCCGAACCGAACCTGCAAGGTTAATAAACTGTGAAGGGCAACTCCAAACCAACTACAGAGGATGCGAATTCACGCTACAACTGCAATGATTTAGAAATAAAACACGCCATTCGACTCAAAACTCTAACGTTATAATAGAAAGGATTCCAGCTAGAACAAGAGTGCCGGCACAACCAGAGCCAATAAGACCAAAGAGGAGCTTAAACACTAGTTTAAATATAAACGCAAAAAGTTCAATTTCATCAAAAAGACTTTTTTTAATAAATTCTTAATACTACATATATAGAATCAATAATAATAAACATAATTATTCACAGATTTCATTTTATAATTACTTTTAGCATTTTAGCTATGGAATCCTTGATTTCACTTAGGCAAAATAAAGTGCACAATACTTCAAATCAATACAAATTAAAACATAAAATAATATCACCACAATTATTTACAAGATTAATATGGAATATGGTCGCCCTTTTTGTTAATGATCATTTGCAACCGTACCGGGATTTTAACTAAATTCAATAAAGTATTTGATTATGGCATCCCACTAATTCTGAAGGCGATTCCAAAACTCCGTCTTGTTTGACCGATCCTCGAAAGGAATTCTGGTATCCAGAATAGTCCACAGATTCTCAATCGGATTTATATCGGGCGGCTGCAACATTTCAATATCATTTTCAGCAAAGTATTCTTTAGCAATCCGCGACTTGTGTTTGGGATCGTTGTCCTGCATAAAAATGTAACGACGAATGTGCATTTTTTTAAGTGAAGGGCGAAGATTTCCATTTAGAATATTAATGTAGCCCGCTTCCACCGTGCTTTACGGTGGGCAGATTAAACTTTGAATCAAGGCGCTGAGAAGGCTTGCACCACACTAATTGGGTCCGTTTCGTATTCCTTATCTCAAATTTTGATTCATCAGTCCATACAACACCACTCCAAAATCCTAGCGGCATTTGAACATACTTCTTAGCGAATGTTAGTCTTTCATTAATATTCTGATTCCGCAACAATGGTTTCTTTTTGCATATATAGCTGTGCAAACCCATGAAATGTATTTCTCGTCGCACTGTGGACTCAGATACATTCAAATTCAATGCTTCTTGGATGCGTCTGGCTGAAGTTTTAGGATTCTTGTTAACCTCTCGCGTAATTTTATGCCTACCATTCTCGGTTAGGATTCGTTTCCGCCCACTTTTCTTCATATTTTCAAGGCTTTCGGTAGTTTTGTGAAAATTTTTTACCACCTCTTGATGAAATATGAAAAATGTTCGCTATGTCGCGGTAACTTTTCCCCGATAATTTTGCTTCAACAAGAAGCTGTTTGGAATGTAGCGGCAGATTTTTCATATTTCATATTTAAATGAAATATTCTTACCTGAATATAGCCTATTATGAAAAATACGTTTTGAATTACTCACCGTAAAATAAATTAATAATCTTGTTTTATTAAAATATTGTTTTTAGGCAATATAAACTACGTAATCACTTTATTATGACAGAGCGCAAATAACAGAAGAAGACTAAAAATCAAAGTGTTTTTCTGCCAAAGTGATAGCTGTGCACCCCAATATGGAAGACAGGGTGTATGCCTAGTATCGGAAACCCATTTTACTTCAACTTCATATCATAAAATATATGGATACAGTTGTTACCACGCCATTTATCCAACAGGAAGAGCAAGGGGAAGATCGCCGGTGGTTATAAAAGAAAACTTCCAACACTTTATAGATCTTAAAATTGAAGAAGAATTTATGCAAGTAGTCACCTTGAAAAAATTTATAAATCATAACAAAGAATACTGTGTATCGTCAATATTTTGTTGTATAGACGAAAACTACATATACCTAGAAAGCAGCGAGGGGATTATGTCGGATCACACGAGTGTTATTATGACAACCAGTGCAACGATTTTTAAAAAAACTAGTCCACATTGGCTAACTAAAAAAGAAATCTGCTAGGAGAAATTCAAGAAACTTGTAGAGGATAATATTGATCTTCAGGTGCCAATTAAAAATCCAATACAGCTAGAAAAAGAACTAGAACTACTCAACAACAGTTTACAAGAAGCGGCGTGGAGTAGTATCCCCTCAAATTCAAAGGGTAGGCGCCGAAATGCTATTTATCCTCTGGAAGTTAAGGAACTGGTTACAGCAAAACGAAAAGCAAGAAAGGCCTGACAAAGAAGTCGAGCGCCAGAATATAAAACAACTCTAAACTTTTTATCCAATAAACTATAGTTGCTAATTAAAGAAACCAAAAACGAATCCATTAATAAATACTTGAGTGGCCTTAATGGGGAAAAAGATACCGAGTACTCCCTTTGGAAAGCGACAAAAAGTTTAAAACGACCCGAGCTTCGTTATTTGCAATCCAACTCGAGAACACGTTCCAGCCTCTACCTAGACAAACTGCAGAGGAAAACATACCACCAGTATATAAAATAGATAACCGCAATATATATCCTATCACATTACAAGAATTGAAAATGGAAATCAACCTAAACACAAAAATTTTTCCAGGATATGACTTAATTACAGTTCAAATAGTAAAAGCTCTTCCTGAAAAGGCACTACGTAAACTACTCCAACTAATTAATGCAGTGTTCAAACTTAAACACGTTCCAAATCAATGAAAAGTAGCAGAAGTAATTATGATACCTAAACCCAACAAACCACTAAATATATTGTTAAAGTTAGCCGAAAGTTTCCAGCCGAAAGATGGTAATGCAGATTAGTGCCTTTGATAACCCAGCCCAAAGGCGGTAATGCAGTTATTATATTTCCACCCCCAAGTTGAAATGCCGTAATATGTCGATAATGCAGATTGTGTTTAATTTCAATATTCAATCGAAAAATCCCGCCAATACAGATTTTAAAGTAACAAATAATTCATCAATTTTTTTAAAGAAAATGTCAATAACAGACATATATAGAAAAAAAGCCGAAAATGAAAAAATCGATAATACAAAGAGTATCTTGACTACTTCAGCCGAAAGTTTAGAAAAGTCTCATTTAAGTGAAAGATTACATTTAACAAGATGAACACCAATATGACTATGCCATCTGGTGGCATCAATAAGGGATTAATAAAAATTTCACCACTATAACCCCATCAGGCTTACCCCTAATCTATAATCAAAATCTACCTATGGTCATGGGCTATCGAATCAGCATAGTCAGATTGGTGTCCATGTGCCAAAATCTGGAATTATGAACGATTTTATCGTCGGAATAAGGGAAAAATAAAAGTTTCTCCCCTATTACCCCATCAGACTTACCCCTAACCTATAATCAAAATCTACCTATGATCATGGGCTATCGAATCGGCATAGTCATATTGGTGTCTTTCTGGTTAAATCTATATCATCTATATAAAATAAATTTTTTAAAGTTGGCCGTATGCTGCTATAATAAACACATGAAAGTATAAGTTAAAATTGTTTAAATTGCAAATTGTATTTGTTGTTTGCTACGATACATATGTTGCGGCTGGTTAAGTAGATTAGTCTATTTCGACTACGATATTTCAATTTAATATATAATTTATTTAACTTTCGGTTCAAGGTGTCAAGACACTATCTGCATTATCGATATTTTCACTTGCGGCTGGCTTTAACATGGTCCACTAAATGACAAAAATCCATATAGACCAAATTCCAAACTCCCAATAATTTCAAAATTATTCGTGAAACTACTCCTAAAGAGGCTTAAACCAATAATAATAGAAAACAATCTTATTCCTCCACATCAATTTGGATTCAGAGAAAACCTTTCAACAATAGAACAAGTACACCGAATTACATACATAATTGAAGAAGTATACGGCTTACCAAAGCAGTTTTGTGAAATTCTAAAATCTTTCGTATGTAACCGACACTTCCCAGTTAAATTAGATAGCAGGAGTGCCGCAAGGTAGCGTTCTGGGACCAACTTTATATTTTATATATACCTCAGATCTGCCAACGATATAAGATACTATCATAGCGACATTTGCGGATGATACGGCCATCTTAGCAGTTGTTAATATAGCATAAAAGAATCTACAAGCAAATTGCAAAGTGCTACTAATATTGTCAGTACCTGGACCAAGAGATGGCGAATAAAATTTACTGAAACAAAATCTGT
Source organism: Nephrotoma guestfalica (assembly GCA_963691935.1). Lineage (NCBI taxonomy): Eukaryota > Metazoa > Arthropoda > Insecta > Diptera > Tipulidae > Nephrotoma > Nephrotoma guestfalica. The sequence continues at coordinate 87,379,195 of OY829913.1, forward strand.
TCACGTAAACTTCACCAACAAGAAGGCCAACTGGATACCAGTAGAACTGAACTGAACAAGGCATGTCCCCTATACACAAAACTAAAATGGAAAGAGCATGTGAAGAAGATAATAGAAGATTTAAACATAAAATACAAACAAATGGATTGGCTCTTACGAAGAAATTCTGAGCTTACTCTACATAATAAATTGCTAGTATACCGGCAAATCCTAAAACCTGTGTAGACTTACGGTATTCAGTTCTGGGGTTGTTCAAAGAAAACCAATGTCAATATCATCCAGTTAATGTACCGTGGTACATAAGAAATGGCAACCTCCATAGAGATCTGAAGATGGATTTCGTCAGTGAAGAAATAATCAAACTCGCGACAAAACACAGGCAACGTATTAGTCCACACCAAAATGCTGAGATACGTCGAATATTTGATGATTCTAACCCAGTAAGACGACTGCGAAGAAAGAAACCACATGATCTATTAGATACAATTACAATCGACTAAAAATGTAATAAAATTGTAAAGGGGACTAGCCAAAGGGCTTCAACCCTCAGCACAAGAAAATAAATTATGAAAGATAAATTACTGGATGATTTGTAAACCAGTTGTAATAAATAAATATATAAAAAAAAATTTCAAAATCTCTTTTTTACAGCTTAAAGTGGAGTTAGATATCCGTACCAATTGGGAGGACCCTTCCTCTCTTCAATTGGGAGGAAGATAAATTTCGTTATCTAAATATAATTTTTGAACATTAATTTAACAATTAGAAAAAATATTATTTTGCTAAATTGATTTTTAATCCACAACAAATAGAGAACGAAAAATGTAAATCTAATATTAATCAATGAACTAATCAAATCACATACCATTTGTTATTTTTAGATAAATTAATCCGATTTTTTTTTGAAAGTTTTTTATTTTTCGAATGACACATCAAATAAATTATCACATAATAAATTAAAGGTAAATTAATAAAAATCCATTAGTTAATGATAAAAAGGGTACACGGAATAATTTGTGATTTAATTTATTCATAGTGATAATAGCAAAACTTGATAACGAATCGGTGTTGAATAATTGGTGCGGATTCATTTATAATTTAATAGAGAGAGAGAGTAATACTCTAATCTATAATGTTTATGATGTAAGATTAAATATTCATAATTTATTGCAAAAAATTTATTTAAAATGGATTTATATTGTGTTAATTTATGCTTTTAACGTTAAACTAGTCCCAAACCAACAAAAACAAATTAAAGTGTTTATGTATTGGAAAAAAATTAAATTATAATGACATTTGGGCGAATTTATAATTTATAGATTTAACTCTTTCGGTGGGATTGACCCACTAATACAAATTCTTTAATAACCTTTTATATCCAAACAATCAAATACATACTTAACTATGACTTTCTGAGAGGTTTATGGCAGGACTATCAACATTCCAAACCGTTTGTAAAGCTAATGAGATTCACGTGGTCAAATAAATACAGAGTGGGCCATAAGTCACTAAACATTGTATTTTTCAGTATTAGAAACAACGTTTGAGAGATTCAGTAGTCATGCATACCATTGAGGAACGAGTAAAAATTGTTGAATTTTATTTTGTTAGTCAAAATTCAATAATTCAAACCCAAAGAAAATTTCGAAATTTTCTTAACACCAGAAATGCATCATCACGAAATCACATACATCACGCGCATTTCCATATTTTTAATAAGCAAAATTTTGAAATCTGGGGCACTGAAAACCCAAAAGTTATTCAACAACGTCGGTTGCATCCACTTAGAGTTACGGCTCTACGGCCCGTATTTATTCCAAGACGAAGATGGCAATGCATTGACTGTAAATGGTGAGCGTTACAGGACTATGTTAGAAAATTTTATGTTTCTTGAACTTGATAATACTCAAGAAATGTGGTTTCAACAAGACGGAGCTACGTCTCATACTGCAAGAGAAACAATGAATTTGCTGCGAATGGTTTTTTGGTAACAGTATCGTTTCACGATTTGGATATCTTAATTTGCTATCACGATCATCCAACTTAACACCACCAGATTTCCTTTTGTGGGGATATTTGAAAGATCGTGTATACGCAAATAAACCACAAGGACTGTAATAACTAAAAAAACAACATAATAAATGAAATTATTGCGATTGGTCAACCAGTTTTGGCTTCAGTTATGGACCAGGTACAGCAAAGAGTAGTAGCTTGCGAAGAGGCCGATGGCAGGTAACTAACAGATATTATTTTAAAATTTAATTATTTTAAAACTTTTCATGATTAAAACTATCTTTTGTATTCCAAATTATTCATTTTCAATAAAAAATACAAAAATTATATCAAAAATACAATATTCATTGACTTATGACCCACCTTGTGCTTTACTAAACACTTACTTTACTAAAATTAGTATCGTGAGATTTAATTTGTTTACCACCAAGTTCCGTAAGAATTTCGGAGAGATCCAGGTTATGACTATTAAACTTCCAAGATATTTAAAAAGGTAATGAAGTCGACATGGGCAAATAAATACTTTTCAAATAAATAAATACGTATCGATGTGACGATTATGTCAAATATAAACAAAATATAAACTGTGGCCGATAAGTACTTAGGTTTGAAAACAATTCAAAAATCGAACTTTCCTAGGAACTCGGTCCCTATGGGTGAAATTTTTAAGAAGTTTTGTGGTACACTCAATGATATTCTCTCTCAATTTGTAAAAAATTCTTAAACATTTAAAATTTTTAACTTACGGATCGCACTAAGGTGATCACTGTCGTTCCGAATTAGTATTTGACGTAAGAAACCAATCTTATGCTCAAATGCTCGGAATTCTTTAAAATTTGTATTATTCGAGTGAAATATCATTGGGTGTAAAACAAAAATTCTTAAACAATTGAAATAATTTAACTCGGCCCCTAAGTAATGCACAGAGGTGATAAAAGTGTTTTTGTATTAGTATTTGATGTAAGAAACCAATCTTTCTTAACAATATGGTTGAAAATCTCTGAGATTTTTGTTATTCAAGAGAGAATATTATTGAGCGTAATATCAAAATTCTTAAACATTTGAAATTATTTGAGCCGGGCTCAACGGATTGAACAAATGTGTTGAAGTGGTTTTGAATTAACATTTGAGGTAAGAAACCAATATATCTTAACAAAAATTTATAGATATTTTAAATTATCTAGCTCGATCGCTATGGATTGCACAGAGCTGATCGAACTGGTTCTGATTTAGTATTTGATGCAAGAAACCAAACATATTTAACAAAGTGCTCGAAAATCTCTGAGATTTTTGATATTCTATAGAGAATATCATTGAGTGCAATACCAATACTTTTAACGTTTTCAAAATATTTAACTCGGCCCCTGTGGATGAAATGTTTAAGAATTTACGTCATATACTTAGTGCTATTTCCTCTCAATTTACAAACATTACATTTCAGAGATTCCCGAGCAGGTAGGATTTATTTCTAATATCACATACTAAATGAGAACCACTTTGAACATTTCTGTGCTACCCGTAGGGATCGATCTTTTAAAAAGTTTAAGTGTTTTTGTATTACACTCAGTGATATTCTCTCTCGAAAAATTTTAGAGCATGTGGTTAGGTAAAATTAGCTTCTAACTTCAAATACTAATTCAGAATCACTTTGATCACCTATCTGTGGTCGGTTGGTGCCGAATTAATTAATTTCAAATGTTTAGGAAATTTTGAATTACACTCAATGATATTCCTTTTCAAGATTACAAAAAACTCAGAGATTTCCGAGGATATGGTTAATTAAGATTGGTTTCTTACATCAAGAATTCTGTACGATCCGTATAGGGACCGCGCTAGATAATTTCAAACATTTAAGAAATTTTGTATTTCACTCAGTGATGATCGATGTGGTTTCGAATTAGTATCTGATGTAAGAAACCAATTTTATGTATCCACAATTCCACGGCCGAATTAAATACTTTTAAATGTTAAAGAATATTTGTATTTCACTCAGTGATATTCTCTCTTGAATAACTAAAAATCTCCATAGATTTCCGAGCATGTTGCTAGGTAAAATTGGTTTACTACATTACCTACATAATTTAAAATGTTTAAAAAAAAGTTGCATTACACCCAGTGCTATTTTCTCTCATATATCAACAATTTTAGAGATTTCCGAGCATATGGGTAAATCCGATAGAGTAAATACTATTTCAAAACCACTTCGATCACCGTATGCGATCCGTAGGGGCCGAGTTAAACAATTCCATATATTTAATAATGTTTGTATTACACTTAATATATTATCACAGAAATAACAAAAAATATCAGAGATTTTCGAGTATGGGGTTAGGTAAGATTGGTTTCTTATATTAAATACGTCTGCGATTCGTACGATGTTGCGTTACACTGTGCTATATTGTGAGATATTGCATTATTTTTTAAAATTTTGCATCATTTTGCGTTATATTGCACCGTGTTGTAAAATGTTGCACCATGTTGCTTAATGCCTCATCTTTTTGTGGGATATTATATGATGTTCCACAATGTTGTGTCAAGTTTGCGTGGGGTAAACATTTATTTGGCTTGAACGAATTTTATAAAATTTTGCGGGACATGCTGTCGAATGCAAGGTAACGATTACAAGAAATTCTGATTTCTAGATAATTCATTTATTAGTTTTCTGCATGAAGTTGCAATATGATGCAATATGTTGTGATGTTGCACTATATTGTTTGATCTTGCTTAGTATGATAATGTTGTGCTATGTTGCTTAAGCTTGCATATTGTTGAGGGATATTGTGTAATGCTTCGTCATATTTCTGAATGTTTTAGGTTTGCATGAGGCTGCACGTTGTTGAATGTTGCTTCGTAATGAGTATTGTGTTTTTCTTTCATAATATATCGGGTGGAATGTTGTACCATTTTGTGTTTTTGCATTGCGGTGCCATTATATGGTTGCACTAATTGTGTCTTATAGAAAATTGGTGTAGTTATTAGTAGCAATATTGATTTGAAGCACTTGCAATCTACTAAACGTTTTGAACTTGGTCCCCTTGTATCACTTTCTTCTAACTCAAATGATTTTGTTGTCGCCTGGCAAAATCGGGGTTTTTAAATCAATTATATTTTCAACTCGCACGATTTTGGTAAAAATTGGTGCTAGTAACGTTAAGAAATCAAGTGCTAATTTCAGGAAAATTCACGTAAAGATCCTTTGATAAGGGCGAGTCTGTTTTTTACATTTTTTTCGACTCGAACGATTTAAATAAAAATTCCGGTGATAAACATTTTGTAACGCCATGAATGGATTGCGATGAGTCTGAATGTTGAGAAACTAATTAAGGATTTATCGGGTTAAACAATTTTTATTAGAAGGATTTTTTGTGATAAGAATCGATTACGATTGGTTTTAAATTAATTAAAAATTGTGTATGAGGTTTTCAAACGAGATCCAGGTCCCTATTTAAAAAAAACGTCTTGAACGATTTTGAAAAAATATTTGAGAGATGATATTTAAAAAAGTCAGGAAACAACCGCAATGGATCGCGATTTTGGAAAATTTGTTCAGAGATGCTCCGGTATAGCCGTTATGTTGCGGTTTGTTCCAAAATAATGTCATTTCATAATTGAAGAAAAGGACCGGGAGGATTTAGGCTAATGATCAAAATTGATATTAAACGGGATGAAGACCTTTCTCAAACAAATAGTATGGAACTCGGTTCGCACCGTAAAAAAAATCAAATTTGATTGAAGCAAAACCGCGTGTTCTTTAAATTGAATAGAACTGAACCGTTCTTCAACCAACTGTAGCGCGCGAGAAAATTTAACCACGCGTGAAATAGCAGAAAGATTAAACATTCTTAAAAGTACTGTCTCGTGGAATATTAAAAAAATGCAAGAGATGGGCAGCACACAAAGAAAGAAAGGCTCTGGAAGGCCCAGAAAGACAACGCGTGGAAGATCGTTTTATAACGTTACACTGTCGTTGAGCGAGCAACGAGAAAATAAATTTCAGCCAGCTTAGTGAGAAAAAGACTTAAGCTGGTTAAGTTAAAGCTGGTTTGAGAGCACTTAAACCAGTCCAGAAGCCTGAGTTCACATTACTAGTGAAAAAACGTTTGCTATGGGCCCAGGAGCATGTTTCTTGGACTGCAGAGATGTGGAATGATGTGATTTTCTCCGATGAATCAAAATTCAAGCTGCATGTTGGAGATGGAAGAATTCTCGTAAGAAGAAAACCGGACGAAAGGCTTAGCAACGAACGTCTTTTAAGAAAATCGAAGGAATTATGGGCTTGGGATGCTTTTCTGGAAATGAAACCGGTCGATTGTGGTTCCTTAGTTCCAGCATTACAGCAGCTATTTATCTGCAGGTCCTACACAACGAATTTGAGCCTACTGTGTCAATGCTCTTTGGCGAGACTTGCAAATTTATTTTTCAACAGGACAATGCTCCGTGCCATACCGCCAAAGTTGTGGGTTATTAAGTTTGAATTGTAGATGGATAAAGTGCGTTTCAGATAAACATAAACAATTTGTTAAAAACTTATTTTTTTTTCTTATCTCTTCATTTAAAGATAAAAAAGTACTTCGTAGAACGAAGAATAGGTGTGTTGAGCTGGCCGCCGTATAGTCCAGACTTTGTCCAATTGTAAATATTTGGCCTATAATGAAGCTAGAAGTAGCAAGAAAGCGTCCAGAATTGATTCAAGCTTTAAAAAGTTTGTTTAAATCCATACCTCCTACGACTTTCGAAAAATTTATCAAATTCAATGAATCGGAGGTGTATCGCTGTAATAAAAGTAAACTGCGGTCCACCAAAACATTAATATTAAAGCTAGAACTTCTATAAACCAATAAAAAATAAAACTAAAATTAAAAAATAGGTGCTTAAATTATTCCATTACTTTAACTCCAATCAATGTATTTTGAATCTTTTGGCATTTTTCGGGGTTTTTCCCATAAATTGCAGGTAAATTATTTTTTTCAAAAAATTACGTCATACATGTATTTAAAATGAAACAATAAGCCAATTGCTTTCAAACGTTTTCTAATTTTAGCAAAAAAAGACTCCAATTTGCAATAAAATATGTTTGCCCAATTTTTTTTTCCAGCACTGTATATTAATTTAAAAATTTCAATAGATGTAGCGTTTGTAATGGTTGTATTTTTTACTAGAAAATAATGCATTTTAAATTATATTACTAATTCAAGTATTTTCATACCGACCAAATGGCTCAGTGGGGGGCAGGATGCAAAAGGAAATTTTAATGAACAGATTACGACCTATGATTAAAAGGAACGCAACTACGACCCCCTATAGGCATGCAAAACTCATGGATGAGCCAACCCATCTTCCATGTCCAGTACCTATAGGCTGACATGGGGCTATGCAATGCACAGATGGTTACTAAAATCGGTCCTAAAGCCGTACGTCTTCGATTTGGCAGTAATTGCGTAAAGTAAGACGGCAAAATTAACCGCGAAAGACCAGGGAGTGTTTCGAAAAGATGGCTTGGGTTTAAAAAAATATTTTCATGCAGATGTCTCTATTTAATTACATTTTTTACATTTATTACATTTTATACCGTAACTAATCATTATTTACGTAAACATTATTACATAGGAAACGAAGGCCCATGAGCATAGCATAGGAAACGAAAGTCCATGAAAATTAGAAAAGTTTTTTGATTGTTTGACGTTATGCTAATTTACCATAATTGTTATTTAATTGTTTTGTATTCAGAATTAAAGAAGCAACCGATATTTGTTTCGGCTTTGTAGAATGCATAAAATAGTCTTGATTTTTTTATTAAAATAACGCACCAATTTGTTGATTACATGTTTATATTTAATGACACAAACACACCAAATTCATCCAACTTTGACCGATAGACGCTCGAGGCACCAAGGGCTATGTATTATTGTCCGCATTATTAAAGAATTTTATAATTCGTATTGCAAGTTTTAATGGAAAATTATGGTCTAATTATTTAAACAAAAAAGATTGTACCTCAATTATTCAAAGTCAGATAAAGAAATATTAGTTCTGGAAAAAGTACTAAAGTGTGATGTTTAGTATTTACCAGGTCATAGTTCAACATTAATGCTCATTTGAGCCAAAATCATTATAACCATCCAAATTTATTATATGAGTTAGTAGTAAGGTTTTCATTGTATGCCATTGACGCTCATATAAACAGATTAATCGAAAATAATTTTTTCAATTAAATTCGGCATCTTCAAGTCCAAGCGGATTGTCTATTCGGAACCAAACTTCTAACTTTACCTTTTTCTGTGTTCCACAATTGGCAGCTTGATTTGGAGCTTTTTCATTTTTTCAGAAATTAAAGATTCTAAAAAATTTAAGGATTAAATTTTCAACAAGTGTTGGCCTTGGAGGTTTTCCGAATAATGATTTATGATTACGCACTGTCTTACTAAAATTTCGGCAAGTTAAATTTTTCGCTTTAGAAGCATCAGTGTAATGTGTATTCAAGATTTGTGTAAATATTCGTGGTAGATGAAAGTCTGGTGTTGGACACAACTCATTCGCCCCTCCATTTTTTAAACAGAACAGAGTTCAGAATAAACTAATATTTTATTATATTGGACCTAATAGTAGCGATACATGACAAGAAATCCTCTCTAATTACCCAAAGGCTTATACTCTGATGCATCGTGCTTACCACTAATACATATCCATATATTGGGATATCTAATTTTTTCTGAACTTGTTTTACAACCACATTCAATAACTTTGGTTGCTTGTTGGTTCTGTAAAATAACTTCTTGTCTGAAGTGACTTTGTGATGGTAGCAATACCAAATATTTTGATCGATAGATAGACAACAAGAACACTACAATAAGTAGTTGAAGCAAGGTGAATACTTACATAGTCATGGATACCTCATGTATATGATATGAATTTTTTGCTAAACTATACAACCACATACTATCGTATTGGAAAATTTGCAAAAACTATTTGTTATTATTGCTACAACCATAAATCTCCTGTTCACTGAAATTGTATTTAATTATTTTTTGAAACAAATAAATAAACAAAAATATTTTGTTAGCTCATTTTTTATTGAATATTTTTTTGCCGTGTTTCACTTTTTCCATTGTTGCGAATCCAAACACAAATAAATTTCCAGTTGCATGCAATTGAAATATGAAAAATAGATTCATTGAATGTTTTTATTTCATTTTATGAATGACTATAAAATTTATTATTTTATTTTAATCGGTTATTTATTGTTATAATTGTGTAATAAATATGTCAGTCATTTTGTACAGACGCCGTCAATGTTTGCTGTGCTAGATTTTTGATTTGATAAATTAATAAAATTTAAATGATTGTCCTGCGTTGCTTAAGGTTCGGATTGTAAAATAATTTAATTAAAATAATAAATTATAGCCGTTCACAAACTAAACTCCCAAAAATGTTGTGTTGGAATAATTTGGAGGACGCATCAAAAAAATTAAATTAAAATATTTTCTATTAAATTTTATTTTTTATGCGAATCTAAAGGTTTTCCAAATCAAAGCAGGATGGAACACAAAGTACTTTGATAGAAGTGATTTTAAGAAATTTCTGCACTTAACTTGAAAAAAATAACACTTCCGTGATCTATTAATTGACAAAACAATTTATTTCTAGGGAGCAATCATTTAATTATGCGTCATGTTTTTCCAAACATTGGAAAGTGATCGAAGTTGATAACTCGTGGTTGTGAAAGATTTTTCTCATGACAACCCACAAATACGCAAATAAATGAGTAATGTATATTGAAAGAAGAAGTACAACGAGAAACTTACATCTCGTGCAACTTTATTTGTGTTTAATATGTATTCCACTGAATTTTATCAAAGAATACCGAAATATAGAATGTAGTCCAAAAAGCCGGAAAGATATGAAAAATCCGATTCCACAGTTTAATTTGGATTCTGCGCACAAATATGATACACATTCTCCTATAAATTTTATAATTTATTGGAAGTGGAACGTGCGTAAAGGAGATATTTTGGCAAATATTCTCCAATTTTACAATAGTTCCCTTTCTTTGTCGAACAACCAAAGATGGGGAAAAGGCCTTTTCAGTAGAATTTGGGAACAGGATAAAATTTTAGTTTGATTTAGTGTGTTGTAACGTACTGGATTTTTTTAATTCGAATTTGATGATATGTGGTGAAGGGTCAACCTAGAATGTTATAAATTAATTGTGCTTACCAAATTTCATTTGCACAATATTTCTCATGCCTCGTACAATTTTTATTGGTTTTATGATTTGAAAATGTCAGATTTATTTATTATTCAAATTTTATGATTTTTCAACAGGACCACAATTTAACGTATTTTTTAACTAATCGAAAATAATTCGATAATGGCTATTTGCGTATCTAGGAAGCAAAATAGATTCGTTGACGAATTGTAATAAAAATTACATTAACAGTTGTTTGAAATTTAGTGTTAGTCATTTCTGGTCGGAAGTGGCAGCCTTGATTGCAAAATTTTCGTGTTTTGCAAATATTTTGAAAAGTAAATCATTTACGAGCAAGAATACCGGCTCAGATAATTTTTCCAAAAATTAAGTGGAAACGATTTTTAACAAAGTTTGAGTGTGTTCACTATAAAACTACCATAAGCCCTTTTCATAAATTGCGAGATTTTTTCAAGATTTGGTGACAATTTCGGTATCGAAATTAAATAAATTTAAAGATTAAATTCTCGTCAGGGATTGACTTTGTTTCGGAAATTTAAACAGGAACGATGATTTCTGATTATACAAGACAGGTCTTACCAAAAGTAAGATTTCGTTGTAAATTAATAACTTACAAGTATCACCACTATGATGGTCAAAACATTGTAGCCAGTGTTGAGTAATGCTATTCCGCGATACTTATTACAATTCAGCAGGCCTTATTGCTGTTTACGTATTGGACAATGGATTGGATATGACTCTTTGCACTTCATTGTAAAATGGTACTGGAAAAAGTGTTATTTCTCCATTGATATCAGATTTGGAAGATAACGTCTGCCTATTTAAGAGTGACGAGAGATAATTTCGCCACACTGCCCGGACAGTATTTGAATAAATTTTTAATTCTTTAAATTAGTTGGGAACAGCGCTGGATGGGAGCCGATAACGATTTTTTTTAGCACTACTTGTTGTTTACGCTATTCACGTTTCGTCTTTTTACACAGCCGGATGGGATGTTTTCTTGTAACCATTTAGTCTTTGCGTGACTTCCTTGTTGATTGAGAGTTGCCAAGTGTTTCCAGGTCTTGGTGAACTTTTACCTAAATTCACCGCTGAAATAGTTGTTATCATCTATTTTTGATGTTTTACTTTTCTTTCACTGAATTGGTTAGTGGTTGGCTCTGCAGGGTTTCTAAAGTGCTATAGCTTTCAAGTTAACCGGGAAATCTCGATTGTAGATTTCTTTGGTATTCCAACGCAATATTCGTTGTGTAATCGGTAATTATACGTGTTGGATGGACAAACGTCAAATTTCGTAACTACCAGAAAGTGGTCAGAATCGATGTTGGCACCGCGTTTAGACTTAATATCCTTGATGCTAGAAAAATTAATTCCGGCCACAAAGAAGTGGTTTTCCAAGTGCCTTTGCGGATTAGCTGACGTAAAAAGTATATGATGGCTAGAACCAGATTATATGTAGGGGAGCTACCTCGGTGGTGGGCAACAAGTTGTTTTTTGAAACACGGATTAGAATATCTAGACCGGTGGTACCACGATCAATACTGTCTGCATTGCCGATTTGCGCGATGAAGTCACCCAAAACATTCATATCATCGTGTTGGACATTTTTGTTTAAACCTCTATTCGAATGGTCGTAGAAACTGTCTTTACCATGTTTTGATTTTAGCTCCGTCGGGACATGCATGTTCACAAATGAGTTATTGAAGTGAAACGTATGCAATCTAGATATGCAGATATGGTTGTTTATAGATCTTAAATTTGTTACAAATTGGCCTAAATGACTGCTGATCAGAAAAGCAACGTGATCGTAGATATTAGCCTAGTATATTGTATAGTGCAACGATCTTGTACTGAGATGCCCTGATCGAAGAGTTGGTGGAGGTTTCATGTTAAATTGTTTAAATACATGTTCTTATTTCGAGGCCTATAGATAGTTGTTGCTAATCCTAGTTAATTATCCAAGGTTCATATTTATTTTCGTAAGAATTGCTTTTCCAGGTTATTCAGTTAACCCAACGCACTTAGCCTACCCCAGTTTTGAAGTAGTTATCTATGTTTGCCGGTAGGAGGCCGGCATAAGCACTTACTGAGGTTGCATACAGATATGGCATAGGATGTGAGGCCTGCAGAAATCTCTTTGTCTGTATGTGGCCGCTAACTGTGTATGTAGTCAGGAGGCACAGGAAGTTTTTGTTATAGTAAGATTTAGCGTCGTTTGTTTAGAGTTATGGTTTTCAATGCAAGCCATTCTTTCTGAATTTTTTACAGGTGTTGATTCTAAGCAGAACTCAAGTTAAAACTTTCTAACTTCAGAAATCTATGATTATATCGGTGGGCTCTTGTATTTACGGACAAATATGCGGCAAATAAATTGCGAAGTAACCCCAACGAGCTCGTGAAAGCTTATGTCAGCCCAAATGTTGCCGAAGCAGTAGTGTTGAAAAATGTTTATGTTAATGATCTTGGATTTTTAAACAAAATAATTTAATTTTGTAGAGTATTACCTCTATCAGTTAGGGCTGTTCTACAATCGGTTAGCCTAATTGCTGGACGAATAAACTTGACAAATTCTTTAGTTCATTCAGTGTTTGGGCAATGCACTCATTTTAAAATTTTTATTGAACCTAAAAAATGTAAAATATAAAAAGTACAAATAGGATCGATATGAGAGCTCAAATTTTAGAATCTCGAATTACCAAAATCCCGCTTTCTTAAAATCGTGTTTTTGCAGTATCTCCCTTTTCAATATTTTACATTTTAAAGTTCGGTTTTTTAAAACATCGGTATTCCTGAAATCTTAAAAAATCCCGCCAAAAAGTTGAACTTTTTCAAGCATATACATTTTTTTATCTCCAGTTTTTTTAGGAACTCGGCCATTTCTCTACCAATAATTGTTAAATTTACATTATGGGATGTGATTTGCATTTTAAAATTTATTTTTTAATTATTTTTGGAATTTGCAGATGACACTGCAATTCTAGCTGTTGGTGACACAATCAGTGAAGTCACATTCAAATTACAAATAGCCATAAATAATATACAAGACTGGCTAACTAAGTGGAGAATTAAAGTGAATGAATCAAAGTCTACTCACATTAACTTCACTAACAGATCAATAGAACCACTGCCGGTGACTCTCAATAATATTCCTGTACCACATGCAAATCAAGCAAAATACCTTGGAATGAATCTTGATGCAAAGTTGAAGTGGAAAGTTCACGTGAAAAAGAAAGCAGATGAACTTCAATTAAAATATAGAAAAATGTACTGGTTAATTGGAAGAAACTCTCAGTTATCCATTCACAATAAACTTATGCTTTATAAACAAGTTCTGAAGCCGGTCTGGACATATGGCATTCAACTATGGGGATGTACCAAAACCAGCAATCAACAGATAGTCCAACGATTTCAAAATAAAGTTCTCAGAGGGATCGTAAACGCCCCGTGGTACACTCGTAATAGTGATCTTCATAGAGACCTCGGAATGGACACAGTCGCAACCGAAATAAAGAAGTGTGCTCAAAAACATCAGGAGAGGCTCCATCTACACCCTAACGACGAAGCGGCTAGACTACTTCATCAAGAGGGTATCATAAGAAGACTCAAGAAACTAAAACCTTTTGAGTTACCCGAATAGACCGCATAATGCAGAAACAACAAAAACAACACTTCATGGAATGAATACTCGTACATAGAAGTACTTTATTATATTATATTATCAGAGTCAAACGCTGTTAGTCAAAAATGACTAGTTACTTTGTAAAATATTTTATTGCTATCGTAAATAAAATTTAAATAAAAAAAAAAAAAAAAAATTTTTGGAATTAGGCCATGCTTATCGAAACCTTGCCATCCCTCAGCCAATAATTTATGCAGAATTGGATTAGGATCCGGTTTTTACTCCGATTCAATATGAATGATGATATTGAATTTTATTCCATTTGCATTTGTGTTGTCATATCACATTACCAAGTTATACACGTTTCAAACTAATGCACCCCGTTTTGGTTTACCAAATTATCTAAAATCTTGATAGAAGTTTTTGAAATAAACGTAGGACGTAAACTTTTTACAAAATGTGACAGCACTCAACTTGATGGCAGAGCAGAAGTTAAGCTCAAATTTCGTAATGACTTTCTTTTTACTACAGCAGATGATTTAGTATTTAATACATTATTTAAAAATAGTAAAGTAACTAAAGTGTGTGTCATTCAAAGTGTGACTCATTTACCATGAACTCATTTTTGGTTGAGTTTAAATTAAGTCAAGGAATGTAATATGCATGGATAACATGAATATCAAATTTTTTCCAGTTACTGAAGATTAAAAATGTCTGCTGTCTCTTAACTGGTTTATCTCAAGTATTAATATCCCTACGTAAATCACCAACGTAACTTCCAGTTGCATAAACCATACTTGTATTCGTTGTTTCCATTTTGATATTAGCTTCATAGACGACGACCTGCATATTTCAGACCATTGTGCTATTTTTATCCAGCTAATTTATCCCGCTTCTGCAAATAACGTTCCAGTGGCTGATAAAATCCGGATTAATTTGGACCATTTATATAAAATATTATTGCGTTAGACATCGAGCACGGTTTTATCAGAAACGAACATTTGCTCAGTCTTCGGATTGTTCACTAACATTCTCTGTAATCAAAAAACTCTATCACTGCACAAAATCGTCAAATGTAATAAAATCCGCAAACTCAAACCATGGACTAATGATTTTAGGCTGATTAAAATTAATAATAAAAATCAACTTACTCGAAATGTTAGTGAACAATTTGAGTAAAGATATATCTGCGGATAAATTTAGGTATTATGTGAATCGTTTTTAAAAAGTTTCTGGTAAGCTGAAGGCACAATGAACTTTACTTAACGAAATTTTCAATGTAACATTCCATGTCCATCTAGTTCCATTGTTCCAACACCCATATTTCTAATATTGCATTGAAAGCTCGTGATGAAATTTCTAGTCACCACACGCCTAGCTTTTGAAATTATTCTATTCGATAAAAGCTCTATTTGCAATTATTTCTTTTTGGATATTTTCATCATCCGAAGTGTTTCACATTATCAACTCCCTGGAAGAAAAATACTCTGCAGATGTATTTAGACTCAGCAGTTGGTTGGTTAAAAGGATCATATTTAATATTGTTGACATACTATGCATCTTATTCAACCATATCGTATACCAGAAGGTGTTTTTTAGTCGTTACAAATTGCTGTTGCCATTCCGCTCTCTAAGATTTGTGCTGCCATTCTCTAAGATTTGTAAAAAAAACAAATAAAACAAGAATCGATAATTTTTTTGAATATTCTCAATTAT
This sequence comes from Nephrotoma guestfalica, assembly GCA_963691935.1. NCBI lineage: Eukaryota > Metazoa > Arthropoda > Insecta > Diptera > Tipulidae > Nephrotoma > Nephrotoma guestfalica. The sequence continues at coordinate 87,394,749 of OY829913.1, forward strand.
TTCAGAATATACCAATTCGGTTTCAAATGTCTTATTAGCACGGAAGATGCGTTACCAGGGCTCAATCGCCTATATCTTTTTAGATGACAACGGCTTTCTTGATAGATTGTGGTACATGTTTCTGAGGTTGTATTTTAAATTCATGATGTTACCAGCAGTGTTCGAGTTCGAAAGACTGAGCAGGGATAAGTACTAGGGCCGCACTTATATAAATTCAGTATTCACCCAATATTTTAAAGCCAAACTTAGCGCTTCCGATATGGGTTTCGCATATACCGTTTCTGACTGTTCCACAGTTGCTTCGCACATATCAACCTTGATTTGAATATTTTTAATTCACTGGTTCGATGCTCAGAAAGTTATATTTAAAGCACTTATACTTAAAACTTATACAATCTACGTTATGGTAAGAGTGGCAGCTGCCACTCATTTTGCCTAAATATTGAATCTGTCAATAACATTAAATACTCAAGTTTAGATGTTGATAGTCGTAAGGGCCGTACATACTACCTCTAAAGAACCTACTAAATACTACCGCTTGCACTCAAACTGTTCTTCCGATGAACTTAATATTTATTAGCATGCTCTGGTCGAGTTTAGATTGCGTCCCGACAATCCGACCGCTCAAACAGTCATTGCTCAAACATTCATACTTAGACTGATGCTTTTCATGAACCGAATACATTCATCTTGGTCGTTATTTAAAATTAGCAAAATTCTGTCTTTACAACACCTTTATGTATACAAAGTGAAGGACATTTATTTTGAGAGGAGTGGTCATCGATTTTTAAACTGTCATCGTCCCTAAGTTCACCCAAATCCATTTTTAGAAATATTATACAGTCACGGCTCCTCCAATAATGTCCGGACTAATCAAATTTTTATATAGTTTAATAAAATTATAGAACAGTCACTTTCATGATGGAGTACTGGATTGACAGCCTCCACGAAGTATTTATAATGGGTACGAGCGTACTCTTGGCAATGTTGTGTAAAACGAACGGTTGTGGTATCCAATCGCTTCATTTTAGTGAAGCAGAATAGCTCATTAGTCAATCAAAACTATGCAATGGTACAAACAAATGGAAATAATACCCCAGGTGATACACCAATATACACATTGGTAAATCCACTCTCTATAGAGACTGGCCCTACGGATTCTAGGGAGGGCCATCTATTGCATTATCAGGGAACATCAAATCCGTTCCAGAGAAGATCAAACATTAGCGATTAAGAAAAAAAGAAGCAGCTCGGTAGCTTACCAAGCCGGTGGGTTTTTTAACGTTATAACTAGATGTACTGGACAAACCTTACACGAAGTAAGTGATGCCGCTAGAAATAGCCGAAACTTGTAAAACAACTATTGACCTTAAAAAGGAGAATATGGATCTCTTGGTGAGGCTAGAGCATACGGAGCAATTATTTACCAAGCTAAGTGAAGAAATTGAGTATATATAAGTGAGAAAATGGAAACCTAAACATGAATCGGGATTCAAAGAAGATTGCGATATAGGAAGCATTAAACCAGATAAACTCATCTACTCCATTGATGAAGATGAATTACATAGAGAAACGGACTAGATCCTAAAGAAGAAAAACAGTCCAGGAAGAGTAAGAAAAGAAATGCTGAATCGCCACCTGAGTCTGAGCTAGTCCAGATCTAGTCCAGATTCAAAAAAGTTCTACCTAAAGCCAATTAACCAAAAGATACTGCCAACAACATTACAACAAATTTGGTGCAACCGAAAGAAAAATCACCCCACCAATAAATAGTGTGGGTGTAACCAGTTATCCAACAATTCAGTCACTGAAAAAATCGGTTACTGACAAAGTCTATAAGGTAACGGCGCTAAACAATGGCGTTTGGAAAATTAATACTCTGGACTCAAATACTTATAGAACTTATCTATGAAATTGAATGCTGAAAAGTATCAGTGGTTCACTTACGAGATCAAACAGGCCCGACCTATAACAGTCATGGCAAGAGGTTTCCATCACAATTGCTCAAGCAACGAAATAATGGAAGACTTACAACATAAAGGTCTTAAAATACTAGAGGCTGTGAATATTGTTAAAAAGAGAGAACACAAATACAGGAAGGAAACCAAATTATCAGCAAAAGGAGGCTCCCTCTTTTTATGCTAGTATTTGACAACAAAGAGAATGTTCAAAACATTTATGGAATAAAAGGAATCCCTCACATAAAGGTGAAAATCGAACCAATGAGGAGAACCATAACACGCACACCCCAATGCAAGAAATGTCAGGTATTTAATCACGCTCAAAGATATGTAAAATGCTCAGGTAATCATAATACCCAGGCATGTGCAATAGGTAAAGATGTGCCAGCCAAATGTCCAAATTGTAAGGGCCAACATCTGGCTAATTACAATTTAAATTCCAAACCAGTTGGATCAAAATCCACAACCAAGCAACACAGGGCAAAGAAGTGCATTTGCCCAGGTAGTGAAAGGTTTGGGTTCAACCAAACATATGGGCTCCGAAAATAACCAAGTTATGGAAAACATTATGAACAGCATTGCAGCTATTACAAAGCGGCTAGAGGACCAAAGTAATCTGAACAACATGATACTTCAACTGAAGAAATTGCAACTTCCTCAATGCAATCCAACAGAAAATGTTAAGTAACACATCTTTCAAAATAGCAGAAATATAAATATTTTTAAATTAAGAAAAAACCGACATTTTAAATCTTAGTTTGTTAAAATACGGGGTTATAACTTATATCAGAAGATACCTGACCTAATAGTCTTTTTATGTAGCAAGAGGTATATCCAGAACTGCATTCAAATTGAAGACAGTAATTCTCTAGTATCGGATCATTTTCCGGTTATCATGACAGTCAGTGAAACAACCAAGTGGGATCTCTTTCGTAAAGTATAAGATAAAAAAATCAATCTTAAGGAACCAATAAGAAATTCTCACCAGTAGTAAGATGAATTAGAACAACTCAATGAAATAATTCACTATGCTGCAGTGGCAAGTACTCCCATTATACATAATAAAAAGAAGTTAACATATCCTACCCAATGAAAGTTAGAGAGTTGGTAAGAGAAAAATGATAGGCCCGTAAAACCTGGCAAATAACTAGAACACCGGAGAACAAAACAAGTGTTAACAATTTAGGTTTAGGTAATATCAATATTTAGGTAATATCAACAGTTTCAAATCACAAGTTAAAAATGCATCAATCACTAGATATCTAGTTAGCCTAACCGATGAAAAAAAAATCTGATTATTCTCTGTGGAAGGCGACGAAGGAACTCAAAAGACGCAAAATGCAAATGCCTCCACTTAGAAAGGAGGATGGAACCCGGGCAAGAGGTCCTAAAGAGAAGGCTGATCTGTTTGCGGAGTATCTCAAGATAGCGTCCAACGACTATCAAGACAAACGGCCAATAAAAATATAATTTCAATCCACAAGCTAGATGATTTTGATTTACGCCCAGTATCTCTCAAAGAATTAAAAGAAAAATAGAAAGCAACATGAATGTTAAAAAAGTTATAGGGTATGACTTGATTACTTGCCAAATAAGCAAGACTCTACCACGTAAAGGATTTCGTAAGCTACGATGGAAAGTAGCAGAAGTAATCATGATAGCAAAACTTGATAAACCACATAAAGATAAAACATCATACAGGAATTTCATTGCTGCCAATTATGTTAAAACTCTTTGTTAAAAATTATTACTGAAAATGCTTAAACCAATAAGTGAGGACCGACATTTAATTCCTCCACGTCAATTTGGATTCAGAGAAAGGCACTCCACAATTGAACTCACCAACATTATTGAAAGAACGTTAGAACGGGAAAAAAATGCTCCAGCATGTTTGTAGACGTCGCCAGGCATTCGATAAAGTCTGGCACAGTGGACTGGAATTCAAGTTGCACATAGATCTTCCGAGGCAATTCTATGCCATACTAAGATCTTATTTATCCAATAGACATTGTCGTGTCAAATACTCCAAACTAAAAAAAATCTCTGCCGGTGTCCACAGGGTAGTGTCTTTGGACCAGTCCTTTATTTATAATATACAAGGGATATCCCAACAACAGATAATGGAACAATAGCCAACTTTGTAGATGACACAGCAATCATGGCGTTTGGAAGTATTATCGCTGAAGTAACGAGCCAACTCCAGAAGATTACTAATTCGATTTTTAACTGGACTAAGCGGTGGAGAATAAAGCTTAATGAGACGAAATTCTCGCATATTAACATTACATATCATAAAACATCCCATCTACCCATAGAAATGAACTCACGACCGGTGTCATACGCAAAAAAACGCTTATTATCCTGGCATTACACTCGATGCTAAGCTCAAGTGAGGAGAGCTTGTCAAAAAGAAAAAGAAGAGCTTAATATTAAGTTCAGAAAAATGTATTGGCTCATAGGTAGAGGCTCAGAGCTTACAATACACAACTATAGATGCTGCTATATCGGCAAATACTAAAGCCGATATGGACCTACGGTATTTAACTCTGGGGATGTACTAAGCAAACATACGTTAAAATGATACAGACGTTTCAAAACAAGGTTCTCCGTAGCATCGTTATTGCTCCGTGGTACACAAGAAATGAAGACCTCCACAGGGACTTAGAGATGGAATACATCAAAGATGGAATAAAAAAGCATGCCGCCAAACACGAAATAAGGCTCCAGAAACATGGAAACCCCTATATTCACCATATGATATATAACCCTGTCGTTGAAAGAAAACTTTAAAGAACAAGGCCACTTGACCTAGTAAGCATACCAAATTAAAATTAGTATTTTAACCAGGTTTAATTAATTTTGGGACTAACCATTGGGTTTCACCCAACAAATCAGAATTGTTTAAGAATAATGTAAAATTTGTAAAAATTGGAAAGAGAAATTGCTGGACGAGCACAGTCTCAGTTGTAATTAATAAAGAAAAAACTTGCATGATAGTACGAGTAACCAGTAGTGTTTTTTAAAAGCACTTATTCGCGCAGATATAAAATTTCAACCAATCACAAAACCAGAATAATGCTACAGATGAATTAGCCATGAAATAAATTTTGGTTTTAATACTACCACATGTATTAAACCCTCGTACCCATCGTGTAGTCAAATCGCGGTACATTTCAAACCACTAACTCGTGTCAAGCTTGATAGTCTGAAAGTTATTAGAGAACGACTCATGTCAATTCCAAAAAATTTTGAATATGAGTTACCTTCACGCGTCTGAATCAATTAATAAAATAGACATTTTCAGGCTCAATTCACATATTAATGACATAAATAAAAGACATAAAAAATTTTACTTTATCATAAAATAATGATTAAAATAAAGGGTGTTTTATAAAAAATAGCCCAAAAAATGAGTAGCACATTATAAAAAATATTAATGTGGTACAACAGTTTATTACAAATATTATTTTTGCATGCATTTATTCGCAAAAGAATGGCAAATATTTTTTAACGAATTTATTATTAACGCATGCATTAACGCGGTAAACACAGTACGTTTGACCTGGTTTGCCAGGTTTTGATATACTGGAATGAAAAAATCGTAATATTTTTTATGAAAAATATTAAATTATTTAATATTCAGCATAAAGCGAATTGTCATAAACTTACTATACCATGATATACGAGTACATGTATACCTACAATACATTACATGTACATTAAAATTCGTACATATGTTTATTGTTATTTTTGCATGTGATCAGGAATATTTTCTGCCTGGTTAACATGAATGCTGGGCAAAACTACCAAAAACAAAATGAATCCATAAGCAACGGGTGGTGGAATACACCCAAGAGGGAAAATGCCAATCTTAAAACCTCTTAGTAACTGTATCCTAGCAACATTTCTAAATGGCAATAAACCATTGTCAACCGCAGGTAAGGTAAGAAATAAATTTTTTTAACATTTTATTGTGTAAAAGACCTATGGTTAGTTAGCTAAAGACGAATGAGACTCGAGTAAAATATATGAATACATAGACGAATATCAAGGTATAGAAAAGGCGAGGGTACGATTAAGTAACAAAAAATTGTGTAGGTTAAAGTAATTGTTCGGGTTTACAATAGCAAATAAAATTTGCGCCTCTAATTATATTACACAATGATGAATTCTGCTAAATTCGTGATATATTTTTATCAATCTTCAGAGGACTGTTTATTTGCAATATATCAAGAGAAGCCCAGTGGTTTAATTATTTTTAAACTAAAACAATTCTAGACAGTTGGCCTAGAATTCATATTGGTCCTTCGAGCCGAATCTCGACATAACGAGATTCGAATTCAACGATAATTTACATAGACCGGTACAACAACAACAATATACGACAACCGCCGTATCAACCAGTCTATAATAAACAAATTATAAACTTGGTGTTCGAACAGAACTGCCGACGCACAACATTGAACGGGCGCGAACAGCATACAACAACGTTAAACCAAAAATACCACGCTACCTTAACTCGCGCCACAGCAGATCACCGACGCGAGGTTTTTGCACCAACCAACAACGAACGGCAGCAAGTCAAATAACATTCAGCCAACCAACAACAGGCCATTTGTGTAAAAGTGGAACAACTATTGCTCGCACAACACGAGATCACTGCCACATAGGTCAGTTGCTTTCCAATTATAAAAATGACAGCAATTCCCGAAAAACTAAAAGAAATTTAGAAAAGAAAATAGCATACGTGAAAGCGGAACATCCGGAGTTCATTGCAAACGACGAGAAAATTCTAGCGATATCACCTCCCATAGGGAACTCACATCCGTATCGTTCTGCTAGGAAAACAACACAGGATATATGTGCTTGGCTTCTGGCAGTATGTGACAACGCTTGAACGAAGGACCTCCGAGCACTCCAACGGGTACATCGGTCGACAACTTAATCTGGCTACAGATTCTCAGCCTGATTCCAACGATGACGACTTTCGTTCGGAGGACTCATCAAGCAGCAATCCAACAAGCCTCCGCCTTTTAATAGGCTTGAATCTTCACCACACTCCAGCGGTAATAAGCATCATAAGACCACAGCTGATCCCTTAAGTCCAACATTCAAGACTTCTACGTGCGTCAGCTACCCCAAGAAATACACCATCGAAGGCAGATTGGATAAAAGAAATTGTGCGAAGGAATACCTTCAGTTAAAGGTCAATCAACTGCAAGGGCAAATGAATGACATCTACCAACTGCATGCATCAATCATGATAGAAACAGGTGAAAAATATAAATCTATGACACAAATGACTATGGCACAATAAAAGTTCAGGTAGAAAATATGATAATCCGATTACAATAATGCCAGGAGCTGGTAGAACGTATTACGAATAAACCACACGCTCTACAAAAGGTCAAATTGCCACAAATAGAAATACCATTCTTCTATGGTGATTACAATAAATGGACCTCGTTCAAAGACTGTTCATTGACGTAACTCATAATAATGACACATTATCCAACACCATGAAAATGACCCACTTAAAATCTAAGCTGTAAAAGGGAGCAACTCAGCTCATCGCTCATCTAGCCGCAACAGGTGAAAATTATGATATGCAATTACTTCAATTTATTGCTATCGATGGCCACGCAACAACAAGGAATAGGCCCAGAAATTCGCTCGATGCATGACACGCTTAAGGAAGTATTTGCTTAACATTCAGCAACTCGAACTGGAGTCCTCATTCGACGCATTTGTGGTATTTTCAGTCACTAAAAAGCTTGATCCAGAGTCAATAAGGCTGTTTGAGACAAATCTGCAACAACCCAAGGAAATCCCAACGTTGAACATATTGTTTGACTTTTTAGAACGGCGATTCAGTCTCTTGAAGCTATGGGAAAAAACAAGCCTGTAACAACACCGCGTCAAACCGTCGCACAACCGCTCAAACGAGTAAATGTCGCAACATCTTCAGTACGTTGCGGGGCACCCAATTGTAACGGAAATCACAAATTAGAGACCTGCTCACGCTTCAAGAATATGCCGACCTTAGAGAGGGCTAAATTGATCAATCATCTACAACTCTGTATACGATGCCTAGAAGGTCATGACAGGTTCAAATGTTCTGCCACGGAATGCTGCGTAATATGCAACGGTAGACACAATACCCTCTTGCATTGCAACAACTCTGCATCGAAAACCGAGCAGGTTCGAAAACATTCATGGTGCAGCTAACATCGGCTGTTATTGAAAACTGCCGTGGTCCAGGCATCAACCGCCAACAGTCAGCTCGTACCACTGCGAGCCCTGATAGATCCTGGATCCTAGGCATCACTAATTTCATCCAGAGCCGTAAATCGTTTCGATTTTCAAAAATAATAAAATTAATATACAAATTTCCGGCATTGGGGGTCAAGTAGCCTGAGTATGTAGACTTGCCGTTAACATTACGCTATCACCCAACTTCCCGGGGAGGTTCACCTTAGCCATTGAGACACGAGTGTTCGATAATCTGGATCATCAACTTCTTCAAGTCAAGGCTAACGACAGCAAATGGAATCACTTGGATAGACTAAAATTGCCGATCCTCTGTTCAATCATCACAATCTATCGACCAAATAATTGGCGTCGACTATTATACGTCCATAGGCATCGACAATATTATTAAGTCGTGTCCCAACGATCCGATGGCACAAGAAACTGAGTTGGGCTAGATTTTGATGGGTAACATGGGTCAACGTTCTGGAGAAAAGCTCAATATGGTGACTACTAAGGCCATTGAGAACCAACTAAAACTCTTAGTGGAAAACGACAATATTCAAGACGAACGAGTCCGTACTGAAGAAGAGCAGAGGGCGTTGGAACACTTTTCATCAACAGTACAACGAAACGGTGACGGCAGGTACACGGTGAGAGTTCCGTTCAAGGAGGATCTCCCACAGCTGGGAGAATCAACGAAAACGGCTACCGCTCGTTTATTACAACTAGAGAGAAAGTTTAAAAAAGACGCACCGTTTAAGCAAGTTTACTACATTCCACACCATGGCATAATGAAGCAGGATAGCACTACGACTAAAACTGCGAAGATTTGGCGGACATAATCCTTCGTTGGCGTAAACATCAGTATGTGGGGCGGTATAGAAAAAATGTATCGGCATGTGTGGATCCACGAGCAAGATAGGAATTATCAACTCATTCTATGTAGGACGGAACCAACAAACCTCATAGAAACTTATAGGTTAAAACCGGTAACATATGGCACGACAGCCGCCAGCTTCCTGGCCGTTCGCGCTTTAAGCCAATTAGCAGAAGATGAAAAGCGATCGTTCCCTATCGCCTCCGAAATTATATTATCTGATTTCTACGTAGATGATTTGCTGACAGGAAGCGATGGCATAGACCATGGCTCGGCCATGACACAACGGCTAATGGGGCTCTGCGAGAAAGGTGGACTTACACTAAGGAAGTGGTCCTTCCAATAGTAAGGAGTTATTAACGCAAATACCAACAGAGTTACAAGCTACCGGCAACGTACTGTTAAAGCTGAGCGATTGCATCAAAACCATGGGGATTCATTATAATCCGAAGAAATACACATTTTAATTCCACGTAGACAATTTGGAAATGTCTGAGGGCACGGCCACTAAACGTTCACTCTTGGCCGACTCATCAAAACTGTTTGACCCGGTTGGTTGGTTAGCACCCATCACCATTTCTGCCAAGATTCTAATGTAGAACACCTGGATCTCCGGGGTCGAATGGGACGAAACACTACCAGAAGAAATAGGTAAAAATGGCTCATCTACAAGAACGAAATGCCCGCTGTACATAAAATTAGTTAGATGGCTCAATACAACAAGGAGCACCAGAAAGGAACTACATGGCTTTGCCGATGCATCCGAATCTGCATATGCCGCTGTAGTATATTGCAGGACTACCAACGAGGCAGAACAAGTAGCCACTAATCGTGTAATGGCAAAAACGCGGGTGGTGCCCATCAAAACAAAGATGTCAGTTCCTCGATTGGAATTAGACGCGGCTAGACTATTAGCTAAACTATTAAGACATGTCCAACTAGCAATGCAATTAAGTGAATGTCAAAAGCACGCTTGTACCGATTCGACCATCAGATTAAGCTAGATCAAGGAAGAACCAAGGCGCTTCAAAACATTTGTTGCAAACCGCATTTCCTTCATAAGACAAAATTTACCAACAACTACTTGGTATCACGTAGGGTCGCACGAAAATCCCGCTGACCTCACTTCTCGAGGAATATCTCCAAGAGAATTAGTCCATTGCAAGTTATGGTGGCTGTACGACTCGTGGTTCTTTACCACTGTTTTTACCCGTGTTATATGCTTCCGTCACCAACAACAAAATGCGAGGCAACTTTTGGGTGATCTTCCAGGTTTCTGAGTATGACCAGGCAGACCATTCGCTAAAACCGGGATCGATTATGCTGGACCTATTCAGCTGAGAACAACAAAAGACAGAGGTCATAAATCTTACAAAGGATACAGCCGATGCTGAAATGAAGAAGAATATCCGCATCGCCTTGACCACATTGCTTATTGAGATAGCAAATGCAATATCCTTCAGCGGGACAACTTGGCATTTGATACCACCATTCGCGCCTCATTTTGGTGGCATGGGAAGCCGGAATGAAATCTGTAAAGGGTCACTTAAAAAGAGTCATAGGAGCCACTACGCTTACGTTCGAAGAATTAAGTACTGTAACCGCTCAAGTAGAGGTTTTCCTAAATTCTATAAACCATTAACGCCGCTAATCAATGATTCCTCCGATATTCAACCATTAACTCCTGGCCATTTTTTAATAGGAGATGCTCTCAAAAGCCAACCTTCTGCCGTGGGCCCCAAAATACCTCTACCCACAAAATGGCATCTAGTACAACAGATGATATAAGACTTTTGGAAAAGATGGTCAGTTGAATTTCTACACCAATTACAACAACGCAGCAAATGGAAAACGCCGGAAACAAACCTATCGATAAACGACTTAGTCCTCTTACGAGACAACCAACTTCCAGCAACATATTGGAAATTGGGTCGAATTATCGAGATCAAGCTGGTACTGATAATCTAGTTCGCGTAGCTACTGTTAAATGTAAAGACAATGTATACAAACGGCCAATCACCAAACTCTGCAAACTTCTCACAGAAGCAGAGAAGACAGACAGCTGCAAACAACGAGGCTCCATCTATCAGGAAGCAACCGCCATGGCATTATTATCGGTATGCACTATACTAGGGTTGGTGTACGGTATCACCAACATACGCCCCTTCGACCATGCATCAGGCATACACTTTGAGAAAATGGGAACTTTAGAAGCCGTCGCTATGAAATGGAAACTAGTAATTTTTTACAACTTAACCGACTATTGGAATGGGGTACACATCTGCAAGCAAGCCGTAATTCAACTAGATGGAGCTTGTAGAGATCTGTCAGGATTCAAATGTAGCACTACCTTACAACATTTGTAATGGCGACTCAACAATCTCATAGCAAAAAACAAGCTATTAGAAGATAGTAATAAAGAGCTCAAGCGATCCAACGAGAACTAGGAGATACACTGGGGATATCGAAGAGAGTATCGAAGCTATGAGGACAGGGTTCGTTCGGTGCTAATGATCTTAATCGAGTTAAATGAGATTTTGCATCCCTCTTTACTCACGCCGGAAAAATTAGAAGAACAACTTTCGCTGATTCGGCAACACGTACCGACATCAGTCAGTGTCCCTGGTCACCAATTGTCTGATTTAATACATGTATATCAGAGTCTAACAGTCAGAAGCAGAATGACCATGCAGCACGTGATCAGCGAAATCATCATCCCACTGGCGTTCGCAACAGAGTACACGCTTCTATCCTTCATTGCCGTGCCAGACATTCTGCATGACAACACACAATCAAGCATAGTAAATGAATATCTGGCCATGGGCAGCCATCGCGAACATTTCGCGTTTTTCTCTACGGAGCAATTTTCTCCTCATCTCACTTTTTATGTGAGACATCACCAGTCTTCAACGCATTCACTAACAACGGTCGATGTGAAATAGCCATCCTGCAGCGAAAATTCGCTCTTGAACAGTTCTGCAGCTTTCAAACCAGCAATTAAACAAATAGATGGATTCCCCTGAAGGTACCAAATCAATGGTTTTATGCAGTTCCCAACGAAACTACCGTCGATATCTTATCTCATTCTAGTCTGCACACCCTTCAAGGCTCGGGAATAATTAGCATCGAAGCAGGTTGTATATTGCGAGACAGGGATTTAAACATTGTAGCTTTTCAAAACTCAACCTCGGGCATTACCACTTTAAAACAGTTGACAGGTCTTGGAAGTCCTATCAAAACCAAGGTGCGTGATGACGCCGCATCTGACCTCGTTTCTGTTTTACCAAAAAGTTGGAAGATGAGATAGCAGCTCATCGGGAAAATGATTCTTATTCTGTTCTGGAGCGCTTTTATCATCGGAACAATCTGGATCATAGCTTACATCCGGCGCCGGCGCCCTTTAGCTCAGCTGCAACCTCAATCGGTGGATGCTACAGCGTAATACAACCATCCCAGTCACCCGGGAGTATGTTCAATCATGAATAGGTTTTCTCCCACCAAGACAAAGAATTGTGAAGCGTGGGACCGGATGATCATTTGATATGCATAGACAATGCAAGACGTCTACTTTAAAATGATACATCCGTTTTCATTCTCATAGTTTTCTGGTTTGGTGGGAAAAATATTTTATTTTAATTGTATGCTTTGTTTGTATTTTTCTTATAGTACAAAAACGTCGTTTAAAAATAAATTTGGAGTAGCCGATTTACAACACCGAAATAAAACAGTGGTTTAATTTTAATTAAACTAAAATCACTTGTACTGTTTGATAGATTGCTGTATTGCTTGGCTGGCGAACTTCGAAAGACTTCTAAAAAACTGACTTCTGACTAAAATCAACCAAAATAGGGAAGATCCTAGGGTATATGAACCAGGAGAAACTATTTTTGAACTAAATACCACTAGGGACAAATTAACACCAAAATATATTATACAGGTCACAGTTCAAGATAATAATACAAATGTTATTACAAATAAATGTATGGTACACAAAAGCCTTATTAAAAACTAATAATACCATTACAGGTACACACCATGTTCAATCCTACAATCAATAGAAATCTTCAAACTTTAATAGTAACAAAGGGATACTTGGGCTAGACATGTGTACAGCAAGAATAATATCAGGCTATTCTAAGCTTATACACATTAAAGAACTAGACGATTTGAAAAGTAATCTATAGTCTATTAATAAAAACATCAATTTAATTTCCAAAATGCAGGAAGAAAAAAACTCAGTAAACAGGAACGAGTAAATTTAGCAAAACTAAAAACTAGTAAACTAGGGGTAGAATTATCATACTTATACCCTTTTGTTAGAACCAAAAGAGGACTGATTAACCCATTGGGAACGGTAATCAAAAGCATGACAGGGAATCTAGACAATGAAGATTACATTCAAATTCAAAATGCAATTACTCAGTTAGTAAATGATAACTATATGGTAAATTTCAAAGTCCAATCAAACTGGACGAACAAATGCTTCAAAGGTTTGGAAACATAAGTAACCATATTAATAGTTTAAGTACTATTTTTGAAAAAGGTTAGAATCACAACGTTCATAGTCTGAAGCGCAATCGCAGTACATATTAATCAACAATTACGTCCATCGTAAAGATGACAATATTCAAATGTTGAAAGATCAAATTAGTACCGTACATGAAATCTTAAAATTTCCAAAAATTAAAAAAAATCTCGCGTCATGTTCTTAACAGACAGGAATTAATTTACTTCCATTAACACGAATGTGAAGTTTCCGATAAAATTAGAAACTTACAAAACATGGCGGACTACAAAATTTGTCGAAATAACAAAAATGCACATGTATTAGTAAAACAGTTGACAAAAGCAATGTTAGGATTATTTAAAATTTTTGCTATAATCAACTGCTCGTTAATATGCAATTAGTAAACTAGCGACTTCGGCAATGATAATAACAAAAAATTTTCTCACGAACATGGTATGTATGCTTAGTTAGCTTTGAACATTTTGAATTTCGTATTAATCTATTTTTTGTTGTTGTCACTGCCGAAGTCGCTAGTTTACTAATTGCGTATTAACGAGTAGTTACAACAAAATTTTTAAATAATCCTAACATTGCTTTTGTCAACTGTTTTCCAATCCATGTGCAGTTTTGTTATTTCGACAAATTTTTTTAGCCCACTATGTTTTGTTATTTTCTAATTTTGTCGAAAACTTCACATTCGTCTATGAACACCTAGAAAAAATCAAAGTAAATTTGGTTTCTTACGAAGAAGTTTATGAATTGCTTGAACTTAAAGCTTATTTTAATGGAACAAATATTATATTAGGTATTCCAATACGGTATACTAACCTACTACCATATAAAGCCCATCGCAATAAATAATTCCCAAATAATAATCACAACAACCAATTACAAAATCCAAAACCATAAAGTTTACATGCTGATTAACAAGCCATGTCGAAAAATCGAGTCAACATATTATTGCCAACGGGATCAAATACACAACATCAACAACAGTTGTATACCGCAAATAATCGACAACATAGGCATGCACATTGCAACACGATCTCAATCTTCGATATTGAAGACATAGACTACATGAAACCGGAATACCTCTATGTATCATCGACAAAAAACATTCGCGTAAACTCAACCTGTAAAGTAAATGATATATAAGTTATAGTAACGAAAACAAAATATATTTTCATAAGCCCTCCGTAATCCAACTTTTCGGCGGCACAAATATTACTACAAAGATATCAGGAAATAAACTTACCACGATTGGCAAATATTTCAATGTTACGTGGAAACCGTAAATTATTTAAAAAATTATTATGAAATAAAACGAAATAATTGTAATATGTCATTTCAGGAACCTCAACTATATCTTTTATTCTCGTCGTAATAGCAGTAATTTATATCTACCTGAAGCTTAGGAAATACACCGGGATGAGAGACAAAACGAATACCGGGCAAGCAGAACCTGCAAGTGAACGTCTCCGTGAATGACGGCGAGGACGACGTTAGACGAAGAGGGGAGGTGTTATATCCCACGAGTCAACCACCGAGTCAATTACCCTTGAACCACCTATGCCAAGAATGCATCAAAGAGCATACTCGGCAAAACTTCCTTATTTGCATTGTATCCCTTTTCGGTCGAAAAAAAGAAAAAAATCGGTAAGAATAATTGACCAAGTGTAACGTTTGTGATGTTAACGACTAAAATCAATTGATTTAATTTTTTCATCATGACTAAGGTCCAACCCTCACATTTGTTATATTAAATTAAAATATTGGGTATCACAATTTTTAGATTTTTATATAATTGCCTCGAATCTGTGTATGGTTCCATCTATAATTGAATATTCATACTAAATAACTAAACCAATAAAACTTGGTTGAGACGAATATAATCTGCATATATTATTCATTTGCAAAACGTCATCATGGAGCGCGAAAGGAACCGTGACAAAAGTAAGTAGTTTTAATTAGAAATAAAATAATTATTTAATTTTAGTTTTTGGCCAAACATTAATTTAAATATCAATATGTTAAATACTACTTTTATTTTGTGAAATAAAATTGATTTTGTTTGTTAAAACCTTCCTGAAATAACAACTAGCACCATTTTGAGTGTTGGTCTAACCTAAATATTTTATTTAATATTTAATATATTTTATTTAGTATTCATGAAGTCGTATTTCAGAATGGACGATGGCTTGTAGACGAAGAAGAGCTAAAAAACATACTAGATAATGTATCTGATGGATGGAGTATCGACGAGACTGCGACCACCTAAATATTCCTAAAAATATACAACTAAATTTGCTAGATTTCAAACTGGAATCAAGCGACGCACTTATTTCCTACCCCAATAGAAAACGACGACCGCACTACCGACCTACGTATAGTAGTCCATCACCATTACCATCCGAGGGTAATAGCTTGACGGCTATGATCATTGGCCTGTGTGGGATGATCTTAAATATCCAAGAATTTGTCGACTTCAAGAATGTAAAAGTCGCACTCGCTGCAGATGCATCAAGTCTATTTATGTTCCAACAAGGATAAAATTGTTTTATGCAATTTCACAACTGACTGACTGAAATACGGTAACCAACTGTGTATTGTTTCGAGCATGTTGCCTAGTTTTAGATTTTTAATTGAAATGTGATAGCTACTCGTATGTACCTGAAATGAATTATTTAATTATTTTTTTATTAATTTACTTGTAAATTGTTTTTTTTTATTTTAAGAACAAAAAATAAATAAAAAAGTAAAATGACAAACAAAATAATTGCCTTTGAATATTTTAACTATTATATAGACCAACACTCACAATTGTACGGGTGCCATAAATAACATCTGGCTTGTGCAACTCAGAAATTGTTTTCAAAACTATGATAGGAAATCATATTTTAGATTCTCAACCAAGAAGGTCATGTTTAAAAATGCTTGGCTCTAGGATCATTTAATAAATTAATACATTTGTAACACCTGGTTCAAAACTTATGTGGAAATCGAATTAATCAATTTACAAACGAAAGAAAATCACAATTGTGAGAGTCGGTCTGTAAAGAATATTAAATTAATTTTTTTGTAGGCGTCATTTCAAGCCCGCACAATAATGTTGACCGGGTCGGAAAGGGGTAAACACGAGTAACTTAAACTCATAGAGTAACAAGTGATAAATTGTAAAAAGTGGAGGAGCATCCGCTAAATATGAATTATTATAATATAATTAATTATTTGATTTTAAAAAAAGTAGTTCTTATAAGTTCTTGATCGATAACATAATAAATTTTCTAACGTAACGTAATATCAAAGTATTTAATTTAAACCTTTTCCGAACGCTTCCCCGTACTACAAAAATCGTTATCATCGGCATACTCTGATAACTCATTACCTGTACCAACCATAAATGCACAACTGAAGTGTTGAGTAAGGAATAGCTGTTACACAAAACAGTAAAACGGATTTTTAGATAGTTGTGTTTTTGCCTGCTTCCGGATTGGATTAACTTGTGTGCACGTATTATATTACTAACACAAGGGTAGTTACACATGGAATAAACTAAAGTAAGAAAATAATATATAATCGTACCTTAATTTCAAAATACTATAATCTGACCTATACGAGGCAAGAATAGAATAAGGAATTTATAGTTTGTTTTGTTCTCAGCTTTCTTATACACAAAAAAATAAGTTTTTTTTTGGGGTTTTGGTATTTTTTATTATTCTGTTCTAAACGAAATCCTTTAAGTATATATTGGAGAAAACTTAAGAACAAACAAGAATAAAATCAAGGACGTTCTATTATAGAACTCGGTAAAATGTAAGATTGCTAATCAATTGTGTTATGTAATACCGATATATTGGGATAATATTGATTTTAGTATTTTAAAAGGAGAAGAAAGAATCTTTTATAAATTATTGCGAGCATCGAACTGAAAAAAAAATTATGTTGCGGAAAATATTACGATTCGAAGGGAGCTACTCGTATACGTTACTAAAATCGTACTTGGAGCAAGACAGAATTATAAAATTATCGTTTATAGAGCAACCACAAAACATAAGAAAATGCGAGGTGGTAGACTATTCGGAGTAGACAGCCAAATTGCGTCCAAAGTGCACGATTCCCACTCGACTATTATAATTTGTTCTTAAACCTCTTGAACATATAACTATGTTCATAGACCTAAAAGCATTTCGAATTATAAAAACGTTTGTTAAAAATATTTTTGTTTGTAATGTATTTTATTGTTCTATTCATATGTACAAGCAAAAACATAGTTCTTGTGGTTGTGCTCCTTATCAAGAGATAATACAAATAAAATATAAAAGTCAAGTAGTATAAATATTCTAGGTTTGCCATCACATAAACCAAAACATACATGAAAATCAACTACGTAAAGAAATAATAACACCATTAACATTATCCCTCAAGAGTTGTGGTAAAAAAAAAATACAAACAATCCTATTGTATATAGTAACACCCAAATTACGTGTATAATGGTTTAATCGAATGGATGAATATTCCTTTTTCGTGTCGGTGCGGTTAGCATGATGGGCAGAAAAGATAATACAGGAATATACAAAAATTATTTAATGAGATATAAATTAAGATTCAACAATGATTATATAAGCAGTGTGTTGTGTGTACACGTGCATATGTTTAGAAATCAACTCAATTAAAAATGTATTTGCACAACAAAACACACGCGAAATTATAGATTAGTTTGATAATTTTGTGGCTGGTATTAGAGCGCCACCCAATTCGAGAACCTGTTAAATAATTATCTTAATAGAAATTTCACTAAAACGAATTTAAAAAAAAATTTTTTTGGGGTGGTTTTGTTTTAACAAAAGTGGCATTATGTTTACCACGAATGTGTATAGATACACCTCTATATTACAATAAATTGGATTTATAAAACGAAAAATTTAACTTACCGAACTTTAACCAAATTTCAGAAAACCAACTAGGTCAACACTTGATGAAAATTGATTCTTTAAATTTGTTTGAATTTGTTAATTATTTGTAAATGTAAAGCTTTTCAAGATCACTGTACAGATTGGTTAGTTTAAGTGTGAAGTTCCATCCCAAATATTCAATTCCACTGGACTGTAGACATGCGGAATTTCGCTGAAATAAAGTTGTTTTTTTATCAAAGCTCGTCGTTTTCGGTAAAATTTAAAAAAAGTTCGGAACAAATTTAGTTAGAAATTGTAAAAGCCTCTATAATTGTGAAAGCTCTCATCGGAAAAAAATACTTGGACCTTAAATTTAATATGTCAAAAAGTTGAAGTATGAAGTTTCGTTCTGACCAATTAATCCATCTGGTAAGTACAGTTGCCGATTTTTTCTTAAAAACCAATTTTCCTCAAACATCTTCATTTCCGGTTAAATATATGGTAAACTGATCTGAACCCAATATCAGTAAATTAAATTTAGGATATTTTTGTTCATAATCGTTTTTCAGATAAAAGAAATAACTCTCAAAATATTTGAAAAAATAAAAGCTCTTGCGAAAGCTATAATTAAAAATCTTATTTATTTATAAATCTTTAAAGTATCAATTTTCACTATAAACATTTTTTTCACCATGTTCACAAAGGTGGTTTATATGAGACTTGTGTCTCGTACATGTATCAAACGGCTGACTCTTTTCGTTTCTCATTTCTTTCTCTCGTGTAATTGGTTGATTCCCAAATGTAGTTGGCGAAATAGCGCCGTTCAGCAAAACGAGATATCACTCGTAATTAAGAGGCGCGGTGTATACATATTTTTGCTACGAGGAGTGGCACGAATTGAAAAGGATTTTTGGGCCGCCATACATCACTTCCCTCTTGGATCGAAAATCGTAGTGTTTTAAATTAAATGTAACCATTTTTCGAACACTACGTTTTTCGGCTGGGTTTACCCAGCCAATTGTTTTTGATTTTTCTTCTACGACACAGAATTTGCGCAAGTTGCGGATCGCTGGATACGGTCCAGAGTAGGGTGTACTCAAAGGACCTCTGACTCTATCCACACATACGAATACGCGTGAACAGGTTTCCAGATCACTGGAAATAGATCTTCGGTTGGATGTCTTGTGTCCCGTAGGAACTAATACTCTCATGGTAGTACGAAGCTGCTTCACGAAATCCGATGTATCTGTGTTTGGATTCGAATTTTAATGATTGATGAAGAATTAACCGGGCACCTTGATATCTTGACCATATACTAGCTCTTGTGGTGTGCAGTCTAGGTCTTCCTAGACAGAGGTTCGTATATCCAATAGGATCGTTGTCGAAGTTCTGAACACCTATGGGATATATTGCATGGAGCTGTTAACACGGCTTTTAGTTGTCTGTGGAACCGTTCAACATGACCATTCGCTTTCGGGTTGTGTGCAGTTGTTCGAATGCTATAGAAATAGGTTTCGTCGATATAAGAGTATACGAAGTCCAGTTTTTTAACCCTTCATTAAGGAATCGCTCGAATGTCTGGGCTGAGTTACGAGGGCCATATGGCATTCGAGTGAACTCAAAAAGCCCAAAAGAAGTACTTATCGTTATTTTGTGAATGTCCTCGAGAGCCATGGAAATTTGATGATATGGCCTAACAAAAACCTATTTTCGAGAAAATAATGGCGCCGGCGAGTTTCAATGAGAAACTGTGTATGTGTGGGATAGGATATCTATTTGGGACAGTAACGGTGATTAACTGTCGATAGTCCCCACAAGGGCGCCAGTCCTTGACTTTTTTTTGCACCCTATGTGATGGTGAGAGACGGATGCTGATGAGGGGCGGCAAATCCCGATGTCTGTCATAAACTGAACTTCAGTTTTTGCAGCTTTTAGTTTCGTTGCGTCGAGTGTCGCGGTTTAGCACAAAGTAATCTACCTTGCGTGACGACGTAGTGGACTACGTTATGCTTCACTGGAAAATTGTAATTCGGAGCCTCAGTGAGCGAGGGATATTTTTTAAAAGAGCGCCGTAATCGTTGCCGACGCTGAAATGTTTTGGAGATGGCGTATCAATTTTGGCCACGATTGCGCTCACAGTGACAGTAGTAAACGAATCGGAGAGTCTTTTGTTCTTTAAATCGACCATGAGACCATACTAAGACAGAATGGCAGCACCTATAATAGGCCTGTCTACTGCCGCGACGATGAAGGGATGTGTAAACAAGCACCTGAGTTTGAGATTTACTTTCAAAAGTTTTGTATCGTAAGTGTAAATTTGGGATCCGTTTGCTGCGGCAAGAATGCAAACGGTGTCTATAGCATATGTCGGGAAAACTTGTTTACGAACTTATTTACTGAATCGATCAGAAATTGCAAGTTATTTTTATGATGTTTGATGAAAAGACGGCGAGACAATCCAATCCCACTATTTTCCGTAGACACAGCAGGATTATACGATTTTCCGAAGACTTGAAACGTTTGGAAGTAACTTCCCCATTAGCTACCGGTCAAAAATGCACGGCTTATTACAGTTGCGTGCACCTGAATCGAAACGATAATGGTAGTAGCAGACTTCGGAACGAGATGACGACCTCGGCCTTGCCCTGCTTCGGTAATTGAAATTCTGTCTATTGTTCAATTATTGTTGCGTCTTGTCCAGTTGACTTTGCATTGAAGCAAGGGCTGATTCTCCGTTAGCAGTTGCCAGTTGGTTTTGATGCTCTGGATTGAGCGTAAATCCAGATATTGTCGGCGACCGGTAGGATTTTCTCGATGTCATTTTTTATATCCCGCGCCATTATCACTCGTAAGTCGTCTGGCAGAGATTTTTAAGTAAATCGTTATTTACTAATTTCGAATCACCTGCTTTTCGTTCAAGCAGACGATAAACGTGGGACGGTCTAAGTTCTCTCATTCGTTGGAGACCAGAGTGGTTGGTCGCGTATTTCAGTCGGCTATATTTCGTACATGGCTGCGGGTTGCTGAAAATGTCCGTTTTAAATTGAACCGTTTCCTTTGGTACCGCGCCTAATGTGTACACGAACCGTTCATCGTCGTCAAAAATTCGGTGGATTCCGAATTGATGTTCGACGAGGATGAACCATGCCGCCGGTTTTTCGTTCTAGAAGGGTGGTATCTTGTATAACTTGGCTGGTCGTTTCCGGCGATGCTGATGTGCCAGCATTGTTGGCGTTATCATCTTTTGATGATGAAATGGCTTTTTAGTAATTCGTTGGTGTCTATTTTGTTTTTCACTTCTATCGCGGTAACAGAAATTTTTATTTTATAAATCTTTAAAATATTTACAACGATGGTTGGTGTGTGAACGATTGTTCACGGCACTTTCACTTTTATCTCGTACATTTATCAAAACCCGACTGACTCTTTTCGTTCTCATTTCTTTTTCTCATTTAATTGCTTGACTTCTCGATATTTATTGATAATCGATAAAAATCGAAATTCGCGAATGAATTTGTCGAAATAGCGATATCTCTCTTAATTAAGCGGCGCGGTGTATAAATATTTTTGCTACGAGGAGTGCCACGAAGCGAAAAGGATTTTTAAGGCACTACACTGCCACTTGCGGTTTACCTATTGGCTTTTCAATTTTAATTTATTGTAAAACTTTAAGCATGATATTCACCCCGACCAGTCTGGGCTGTAGAGAGCCAACAACGATTTGTCTGCATGACACCACACACTCACAGGCACACATTGAGCTTTTTAAAAACCACTGTTTTTGAATTCCGTGCAAGTCGAAATTTTTATTTAATAACGTAAAATTTATTTAAATTGGTTATTTAGGAAAAAAATTGCAATGCACCTATTCAATTTCGCTAAATAATTACAGTTTACTGAGTAAAACAATTTAATACTAAAATACTTTAATGCTAAAGCCATGGAATTCAAACTGTTATAAAATTGAGGTCATGGATAAACCACTAAATATTTTAAAATAATATTTCAACATACCCGCGTACACATCACACTCGTTCAATCATTTAGGTGGGTGAGTTTTTTTTTATGATTATAAATTCCATACAATGTATAATATATTGTTCAATTGATCGGGGCTAAAATATATACAAGCCTACAACAAAAGCTTTTTCGCTCATATAATGCATGTCAAGCTTTATGTAGTAAAATAAGATATGAAAATATTTTGTTTTGCTTTTGTATATAATGCGGAACAAAACAACCAAACATTGTTTTGTTATTTTTCATTTTATACTAAAAGCTCGATTGAAGCATTTAGGTTGCTACTTTGTTGTATTGTTATTTTAGGGTGTTATAAAACATTCAAAAACTTTTAAATTTAATATGTGGTTATAATGCTTCCAAGGATTTTTCTGTTTTGATCCATATACAGCGTAATATTAGTTAACATTGCAACCCATTGCCATTTATTCGTAAAATTCACCTTCTAGCGTACTGTGTACTCAAATTATGTACAGCAAAATTGCGTACATTTGACTTAATTTCAGGTGAAAATTAAATCTATAATCTTGCGATGCAAATATACATTACATTTTCGTGCAGGTTAGTTTATAATTAAGGCCTTCAACATTTTTGTCTGCGGTATAAAAAGAAGTAAAGCTTGCCCGAATGCTCATTGATGCAACCGTGGATGGAACTTACTCACTCAGCCCGATAGTTCATGCAACTGGTTAAAGCTACTCTCTATATGGACAATCACAAACCAGATCCATGCGTGTTCTCTATCTTATCACAACAG